>JAPDDN010000548.1:0-68548 GCA_027422405.1 Ptychobarbus kaznakovi | reverse complement strand
AAATATAAACCCAAAGTTTTTAGAGTGAGTACTACAAATGAAAGAAGACGGCCATGAACACAATACGCAAACTTTCACTTGTCCTCCCACACAGCAAAAGGCTTAATGTGGCATAATGGACTAAATGTAATATAATAATAATAATAAGGAGCTTAAGAGTATTCTATAGTGATATTAAAATAATGTAATGCGTTACATAATGTGACCAAAAATGACGAAGTAGGACCTATGTTTCTGTTGATTGATCGTGCTGGTGCCTCACTGTGCCCACTCTGGAGATGGTACCTGAGGTGAGGGGGCACAGTGACCGAGGTGGCCGGACGGGCCCCCTGAGGCTGTGATTTTACAGGCTCTGATTTTACTCCTCCCTGTGAAGATCTCCCGGGCTGTTAAATGCACAGATTAAAAGCTAAATATTTTCATACATACCGTTTTGTTCTTGGCAAAAAATATTTTTAATTTAGGTTCCAGAGCGAAGAACAGAAGAGTGTTTAGAAATAATTCTAATAAACTTTGCAAATATTCTTGAATCTTCAAACTGCTAACACTTTGCAATTTCCGAATTATGCCTCTCTGTATGACCAAAAATGACGAAGTAGGACCTATGTTTCTGTTGATTGATCGCACTCTATATAGGCTATTCATTGCAAACAGCACACTGAGCACCGAGTGTAGCCGTTCACCCTGCCGTTCAGCGTGAGCACCAGTCTAGTGGCATATTTTGCTAATTTTTCCATCAATACTGGAACTCGCATGAACTACAAAACCTATTTTACATAATATATACAGTATATAGCAGATTCAAATGCATCGCGTAGGTCTATATGGGAATATTTGGATTTGTGCCGAATGAGAGAGGTAGGATATGAGCCCAACTTTACCTTCAGTTTTGCTTTGTTGACTTGTTTATAGCTAAGCCTATGTTATATACTGCAATTTTATTTATCCATTAGTATAAATATTAGTATAAATATATATTCACTTGTACATCTTTTATTTTCCTCTCAAAAATATTTTGTTTGTGTGTGTGTGTGTTTTATTTAAACATGCATAAAACTAAAACAGGCAATTAATCAGTTAAAGATTGTTACTGTGGGTGAACAAATTTACATTAGTATTCTTATTCATGGCTTCCCAGATAACAAAAGAGTCTGAGTCAAATCTGGCTTATATTCGGCACTTCTGGCTTCATTGTTTTTTCACAATCAATGAAATCTTTTTTTCCTTTATGTAAGATGGATTCTGGCAGTTAAAAAAATCAGGCTTGTGTATTTATGACATCAATTACTACATATTTTTTTTCAGAAATTTAAGTAACTTTAAATGTTATTTTGTGTTTGTACTTTTCATAGCCTATTTTAACTTTATACACCAAAAGAGCTTCCAGTAGGTTATTTTACAGAGCTGTCAAAACTGATCAGACCACCTGCAATCAGTTGACAAACATCTTATTCATATAAAATACTAGGCTACATAATTAAAATCAATCAAAATTCTGCTTATTTCATTTCAAATTGAAAAACAAACTATCAAAATGTACACAGACCCATCTAATCTGGATACAGAATGGATCTAGGTGGCTATGTTGACCTTGGAATAAGAATGAAACAGACTCATATTAACATAGATGCATTTATTTTTATGATGTAACAAGTAGATTGGTTGTTATGAGAAATGTTCCCATTTCCAGTTGACCTAATTAATGCAGCCTAACAATGTTTTAGTGAATTTGAATAATATAAATGTGGTAGTGTGTTATGTAGCCATCAGGGTTTGAAATTAACATGTTGTCCAATCACTAGCCAATTTGGCGGGTCACTTTTCGTAAGTTCAGTCAGGACCATTCTGTTCAAGTCAGAATATTGTAGATGTCTTGAACTTATATTTGACGGCAGGCTTCGCTCTGAAGCGTTCAGATTCTGAGCTTATACACAGGCAAACCTTACTGAGGTTTGAACCCCCCCCCCCGAAGCCTAAGCAATAATTCAGATAATTCAGGGAGTGCACTCTTTGAATGATTAGGAGAGGTGTCATGCCTTATTATTGAGGAGAGTAGCTTCTTACTTGCATTGATTAAACCATTATCAGATCAGGTTATGTGTTGACCCGGTGGGCAAATAGATGTTTCAAAGTATTCAATCCATTGCCACATTATCCACATCCACATCGCCCCATCGGATGCCAGTGTCTTCCAGGTCTCTTGGGAAGCCTGTCGCTATATCTCCGTTGATCTTCCTTATTCGGCTGCTGTTGATTCAGCCTATGTCCCTCCATCAGTGAAGACTATGCTCACAAGGTTGATAAATTGCTGCATTTCCTCAATCGCTGTCCTTGAACCATCAGTGGGACTTGGTTTGTACCTCCTAATCTCATTGGTTGGTCTCCTCTGTTCGACTTCCCAGCCTCTACGTTCAGGCCGATTGTCTCTTTGCGAATACTCTTGTCTCAGCTGGTGAAGATAGTGTATTTCAATTATGATCAGGAAGCTGATCTCTGATAAAACGCTGCTGAGGATAAACTAGGAAATTGATGTATATCAGACATGATGTTGAATAACTCCATGAGATTAAGAAATAATGGTTGAGTTATATTCCCCCCCCCCCCAAAAAAGGAAGTACAAATTAGCTGCTTGAAGCTAGGCAAACATAGTCTCCTTGACGTAGGCACAGAGGGACTGACGTTGATGTTTTGCTAGCATGAATAGCATTATCATTCTATCATTAAATGAGCGATTTTAGAATAATTACAAATTACACCACCCTACGGCCCTAGAGAAATGGTGTGAAGAATGAATAGGCTAAATATCTGTGTTAAAGTGGACATTCTTAAGTTGAAATCAAACTAAAGAACATTTGGAATGGAGTCACATGTAGCCAGTGGAATGTCCGTGTCATCAAAGTCCCTTCTAGGTGAGTCACTTCATGCGAATCAGTCCTTGAAACGCCTCTCAGTTAAGCAGCTCAGCTCCTCTATCCTTGAACGGGGAAACACCACTCCATCAAGGTTATCACCAAGTCTCTCATAATCATCAAAATTGCCAATGAAATATGACAATAACTGTCTCATAATGTTCTAAACACACGAATCCAGAAATTGCGTTTTCTCAGCTGACCAGTCAATGCTTATGTGCTGTCCTAAATGCGCTTCTCAGAGCACCGACTACATCCACAGCAACTGTAGCCTCCAACAGCAGCCGAAGCAACTTAATTTCTTAATCTGCAGATGGCTCATAACTTAGAAGGCTGGACCTATTGGACACTCTATATGCGGCACTTCCTCCCATCAGTGTTAACAATTGTAGCGCCCCCTAACTCCTTTTATTATGGTTTAGTAAAGGGCAGCACCAGGTTCAATAAACTAGTGCCTAAGAGATGTTGTATTAAAAGGCCCCTCTGATGTCACTGAATTAAATACTTATCTTTTAGAAAGTTACTCAGAATAAAATCTATGCTCACCCAAGTTCACTGGTTAGGAATAAACTACTTTGAATAAATAAAACATTTGAAGTAGAACATATATAGAATTTAATTAAAGTATAATTAAAGAGTAAGAAATAGCTCAAGATTAAATTTTCAAATTATTACACAATCAAGATGATCTCAAGTTTGGTATAATTTAACACCAAAAATGGAAATATCACAAATGAAAGATATACTGAATTGACAAAAGTCAAACACACTTCGAGTTAAGTGAGCAAACTAACACCCTTGAAATTAAATGTATAGAATAACTCACTGTGCGTTTCAAAATATTACTCTGAACACTCACATTTCTTAAGCATGCTGAATAACACCATATGACCTGATATAAAACACTGTGGGCCCACACACACACACTTTCACAACCCACCCCGGAGCAGGCCTGAATCGTGGCTTGAGTGCGTAGTGGCCGTGGAAACAGAAAACTGGCCTCTTCACTCTCCTGAGCGCAAAACAAAAAGTAAACAAGTGTACCTGAATTACTTTAGGGACTGTGAAATGATCGCGCAAAGCACAGTGGAAGGCCTCCTCCTGCAGATGCTCGTCCTAAGCTGTCCCTGTCAGCCGATGTGTGTCACTCCAACGCAGCCAGAGGAACCCCAGACCTCACAGTGATCTGAGACGCTATCTGGTCTCCCTTGGGTCGATTTACACGATGAATTCACAAAGATTTCAGTCCTCTTGTCCTTTTTTAAAAGTTAGTTTGGACGATAACTTTAAACACAGTCTGTCTGCTATTTACGAGCTAATGACGTAACGGAAAAACGTACACTCCAAATTTAAATATTAACAAAATAATTAACTGAACCACTCATGCATACACACGGAATATATACACTTCAAAAGTATTAATACGATGATCTATCGATTAATTTACTTTATTTTCTGCAATCTGTCAGCTAAATCGCTGTGATCAGCTCTCTCCTCAGCTGCACGTCTCTCCTCTCTCATTCCCCAATCAAAAACTCTTATTTTCCCAGGAGGGAGGGACTTAACACATACAAACCAATGCATTTAACGATCAACCTAACTCTTAGGGCAAAAGCAAGTTAGTTTTTTACCTGTGCACCACAATCATCTTTAATACCAATAATGGCATTCTTAAAGAAACAAGATCACATGTATTTTGTGACTCAGTATATGAAGTGTTAGACTACATTACCTTTTAGTTCTGGCTGTGAGACTAAATTACACAAACGGTAAATTAAACAATATAACCCACAACATTCTAGAATTATATTCCAGTGGGCTACACAATTATGCAACTTATTGCTAGATAACAACTTCCAGACACTTTAGCGTATTTTCCAAGTGCCTAGCAACAAGCAATGTCTGTGTATATAGATATTTTGTCGGAAAACATCTTAATGATATATCAGATTTAACAGAGCATTTCAGTTACTATTTCAACTGTCTGACAGAGTTATGACGGTTTATGCAATATGCTGTATTAAATACATTATGTGCGCACAGAGTGTAGCAGAGAAGTAAACAATAAAATGCTGACACTAGGTAGAATGCATTGCATGTAATGCATATCCTAAAGGGAATAAAATATAGAGATATTTAGCCAATCGAATAGGTTTAGCTACTCACTGAAAATAGCCAAAGTCCCTTAAGGCGTCATGTCACTCGGCGGCCATCTTTGAAATGCCTCTCGGCATGCAAGTGCAGCTACTACCTCTTTGAATGAGGAAACATCAAATTCTCCAAACCTGGTCACCAAGCCTACGATTAAATTCATTTTTGAAATCACCAATGAAATCTGACAACGACTATATCATAATTGTTTATTGCTCAAGTAGCATTATAAAAGTAATATCATTCAGCTAGACCAGCCAGTCCTAAGTGCACCTCTCAGAACACTGAATGTTTATAAAATAACCGGGACTTCTAATGGCAGCTGCAGCGACGCACTGACTTGCTGATAGTGATTACTGAGTATTACAGTTTAACCCCATTCAAAGCTATATGAGTCACACGTCTTGGGTGTTTATAGTCTTGAAATGGCCACTTCACATGATTCCACACTACTTAGATTTCAAACTGCTTAAGCAATGATACGTTTCCCATGACACCAGAGTGTCTTAAGCATATTGACAAAAACCAAATACTGCAACAGTATTTCAATAAAAACAGAGCTTGTTCAACAGTATGTTTGCTTCACAGCTAGCCTAACAACGAGAGTGTTTCCAATGATGAACATACAATCCTGGCAATCAGTAGGTTAAAATAGTGACTAAATAGCTTTTTAGGCAACAGCCGATTCCAAACAAACTATGCCCAACGAAATCAGAAGACTATAGCGACAGCGTATACTGAGTAATTAAGGTTAGCAACAGGGTGTTGCCAATACCTGATAACTTTAAGCAAGAGTATGAAAAAGAAACTTGGCTTAGCTTCATGAAGACACGTTCGGATGAATGGAGAGTGAAGTATATCCACATCTGTTGAGGATTCTATCTTCTTAATGATGTCCAATTCCTTCATGCAGAGAGATCCAATCTTGACTGAATTGTTCTTGAGTTCCGAATCAGACGCATAACGTTACTGGTCGATGCAGTGAATTGCGTGTTCAAACAAGACCGGAATCTAATAAAGTGAAATCTGAAAGTTCAACATCCCTTAAATTCATTGACAGCTGTCCTGAGTGAGTGATTGTGACGCACTAGAAGACTGTTAAGTGAGTATCTGTGCAGCGGATTAGTGTTTTGAAACTGGCTTGAGCGTAAAATGTGAGTTTCTGTGCAACAGAACTGAGAACTGACTTGTTTGTCTGTGCGACAGAACTCAAGGCTGACTAAGCATGCGACAGACTATGGCAGGTGTGAGTACGGATGAATAATATCTTATTAATTGTAATGGGAGGAGTTACGATCAGCTGAGCGTCAGCTAAGCTACAGTCACTCAGTGTTCTGCCTGAACTACGATTGAGCTCCATTCTTCGCTCAAAGTAGATTTATGTTCACTCATTATTTCTTGGGGAAGTTCATGCAAGCCAAATTTGCGAAGGTTTAGCGGATAAACTGAACACGTGAGACATCATGACATTATCGAGTATATTGCAAAAACCAAAGAAAACACACCTACAGAGTGCACACATACACGACTATGTAATGCGTCTGATTAGACTAACTTAGGCCCAATCCCAATTCTATTTTATATCCCCTTCCCCTATCCCTACCCCTCCGCCTATCCCTTGTCCCTTGAAACCAAGTGCCAAGGGGGAGGGGTGAAAATATTCCCCTAAGAATTGGGACACAATACTATACCGTCACACATGATCATACGTCGTCTAGCTCCTACAATACACACTAGTGTGTATTAGAGATTTTAATTACCGTTCTATATTAATAAGCTGCTTACTGCCACGCACACAAGTAATAGTCTGAATAGGTACTTGAGTAAGAGTAAAAACTATCAGATAAAAAAACCCCACCTCAAATAGTTATTAGTTACTTCGGATCATATATACAGTATGTAGTCTATTCTTATTTAGATATATAGATACATTTATGTAGTGTAGTATATAGATACATTTATGTAATTAATTTCAGTGATGCAAATCAGAATTTTCATCAGCCTTTATGCCATTCTCCAGTGTCACGTATTCCTTCAGAAATCATTCCAGTATGTTAATTTATCGATGCTGCTCTTTTTGTTTTGTTGCTGCTCTTTTACATCAAAGAATTCTGAACAAAATGTTGCAGGTTCCAAAAAATATTAAACATCAAAACTGTTTCCAAAACTGGTAATAAATCAATATATTAAAATGATTTCAGAAGGATCATATGACTCTAAAAACTGGAGTAACAGCTGATGAAATTTCAAATTTGCATAACTGAATAAAATTATATTTCAAACTATATAATTAATGAATAAAGCACAATAAAACCTCTACAAATGATTCAGAATTCAGCATCACGGCTGGTCTTCAACGAGCCCAAAAGAGCCCATGTTACACCTCTCTTTGTCTCCCTGCTCTGGCAATCTGTTGCAGCTCGCATCAAGTTCAAGACCACCACCGACAATCATGCCCACAAATATCAATACAGACAAAACTTTGCCATGTTGCCAATGCAGTCGGTTTACGCTGAGATGATTCATACTCCTTCGTTTGTTGTGTGTCCCGAAAAATCTTTGTTTGAAGGGCTATCTGGCCCTTCCCCTTCCCCCTACCCCTCCAACCAAAAGAGAATTGAGACACCCCTACCCCTTCATGAGAACATGAAAAACAGAGGGGTAGGGGAAGGGCTAAGGGTAGAAATGGGATTGGGCTTAAGTTTATCTGACTTACCATGACGGTGTCCAAGATTGCTGCGGAGAAAGGGGATGGAGGCCCCGTCACGCTCAAGACCGGCAGCATGTGGATTCATTATCTCGGGCCGTAATTCGCATCCGATGTGTACCCAAGGCCACGCTGGTGGATGCAGAAAGTTGCGTGCACTTTCGTGTAATGCCAGCCAGAATTCTAGAAAGTAGGCTTCGGGTGGCTGCAACCTCACCAAAGATGATCTGGTTCTCTCTGCTGTCCCTCCTTTGGCAAAGGGGGACAATTCCTTTCACCCGTGGAGGATCTTCCTTCGTGGGGGTTATATTGTATATTTCACGATGGTTATTTTATCTGTATAATTGTGTCTATTTGACGATTACAAATCTTGAATCTTCCAATGGGGGTTTATAGCATTCTGTAGCTGAACTGGGGATACGGTGCGGGAAGCAGAAATATCCTCCCTCTTATAGAAAAGAGCTATAAGGCAAAGTTCCAGTGGGGGAAACTCAGAGGGGCTATAACTCCTGCTATTTTATTTTTCCAAAGAAAGATGGGGAACTAAAAGCTTTTGTTGTCCATTTTAAACAGCTAGATTTGGGTCTACCCACGGGCGGCTGTCCCAATGAGATTGTTCTTGTGGGGCGGAGCCCCGCCCATGTCTTTTGGGACATACCAAATCTACTCGGTGATCTTCCATGTGAAGGATAATAAGAGTTTAATACTTATGTAAAGTGTTATCACATGCTTACTCATTTATAATATCACCAAATCTGTTGCACCACTGATTTGTATTTGTCGCGACCAGCTGTATGAATCTAAACACTAGTTATAACTTTACAGGGAACAGTAATACATTATAGGTTAAGACAAATAGCATAGGTTCCACTACACAGGTCCTACATTCCAAATAATCACACCAAGCATATGAACGACATCAAGCACTTCCTTCCTGGGTATCTTTGTTCTAATAGTGATGGAATAAATGAAAGTCCACACAAGTTTGGGTGTTCTTTGTCTAGAGCAGAGACAAAGAGAAGTTCTTTCCTTTGGCCTGCAGGGGGGGGGGGGGGTGACAGAAATAGGACCTGTCTGGGGTCATGAGAATGTCACGCTTTTATGTGTATCTGTTGAGGCTCAGTTTGAAAATCTCATCATAAATCCGTCTTCCTTATCGATAGCATCATTGAGTTATACGTTAAATGGTCATCCGGGACCATGTCCAGATAAAGAGTTTTTTTGTCCGGTTTTGGAAAACATCCAGATGCTTCCTTCAAATCTCTTCTAGTTTTTAGGGGTCTCCTGAGATAAGGAGACTTAGGGCAGGAAATCGGCCAGCCAGTTAATTGCGGATCACTCATGTATTAACCTTTTATGACTCCCTTAGAAATGTGCTGTTTCTCAATAATTTTGTGTGTGTTCTCACGCATACGAGGCACTACAGCTCATTTCGTTGTCTGTTGAGGAAGTACAGACGTTCTCGTTGATAGCCGAGGAGCGGATCCAGCGAGAGCTTGATGGGGCGACCCGGAATGAAAAAGCCTTTTGTATATACTTTTTGCACTTTGTATATTTTTAGAGTATGTTTTCTGTTTATATTTTTACCTTTGTATCTGTGTTTTGCTTCAATTAAAAACAATCTGATCGAATAAGTGTACCTCCAGACTATATTAAATATGTATTATTGTATGAGCACATAATGAATCTTGAAAAAGACAAATGATTAATGCCATGATGATACAAACCAACACATAAATAAAAAAACATTGTAACACATGTAATTGTAATTGGATACATTGTAAATTTTGAAATATTCAAAAGTTTCTTGATAATTCACTTTACAGAACATTCTACATGAATAGTTAACTATACAAGTAACACATCACACCTGCACAAACATCTCTGCCCTCCTCCTCTACAGCCTGTGGCACTGCCACTACAGTCTCTGCTGCTGGGGGTTATTCCCAAGCATTCTCATAGGCCTCTTCATTGCTGTTAAAAACATCCACATGCTGAGAATGAAGAACACCATTCCGTCGATATGCTCCTTTGTTGTAAGTTTGTTTGTGGCGCGTTTACGACATGTGAATAATCCCGCCCACTCTAAAGTGGCACTAAACCGCAGTGGAAATACAAACCGAGCCGAGCCATGCCACGCCGTAACGAGCCACGCCGAGTCGTACCAAGCAGTGGAAAAGCGGGTACGCGTACCACTAGTGGTACGTGAGCTTCCTCTAGTGGTACGCAGAATTAAATATGAATTAGGCCGTGTGTCCACCAAAGCGTATTTTTCCCTGAGGCTAGCACATTTTTTTAATTGTTATAAATGGGACAGTCTTTTTCATGCTGAGCACTCTGGCATTTTTTTCTGCCGAGAGTTGAAGAATATTCAACTTTGGGTAAAACTTAGCGCTCGTCACTGTCACTTTTTAGTCAGCTAACCAATCACAGTGGAGGAGGAGCAGGACTAATATGTCACACCTGCTTGTACTGCTAAACAACAATGGAGAAGTTAATATTGCTTGTCTCAGAGTATTTATGTCTTTACCAGATGGAATTGCAGGAGTACCATAATATTGTAATGAAAAATAATGCTTGGAGAAACATCTGCTGAATAATTAAGCTTTCCATTGATGCATGGTCTGTTAGGATCGGACAATAATTGGTCGAGATACAGCTATTTGAAAATCTAGGATCTGAGAAAATCGCCTTTAAAGTTGTCCAAATGAAGTTCTTAGCAATGCATCTTACAAAACAAAAATGAAGTTTTGATATATTTATGGTAAGAAATGTACTAAATATATTCATGGAACATGAGCTTTACTTAATATCCTAATGATTTTTGGCATATAATAAAAATCTATAATTTGTAACCATAAAATATA
Organism: Ptychobarbus kaznakovi; assembly: GCA_027422405.1. Classification (NCBI taxonomy): domain Eukaryota; kingdom Metazoa; phylum Chordata; class Actinopteri; order Cypriniformes; family Cyprinidae; genus Ptychobarbus; species Ptychobarbus kaznakovi. The sequence goes on along the minus strand of JAPDDN010000548.1, from coordinate 57,914 downwards.
TTTTTGTCTGTTGCTAAAAATATACCCCAGCAACTTAAGACTGGTTTTGTGGTCCAGGGTCACATATTACTTCAGCAGATATTCCATATCATAGCAACCACAGCGTCTCAACAGAAAAAAAATAAAATACGCTGCCCTTTCAAGCGCTCTCAGCTGGGCGTTTTCAGCTGGCTTTGGTGGACACGTGGCCTGATTCTTGTTACTTGCAGCTACACAAATATGCCTGTTTTTTATTTTTTTATAAAGTACTTTTTTTATTTAAAAGTGAAATAAAAACTCTAAGTTTCTGTACCTAAATGATAAGTACAGTTTTATTTTATTTTAAGAACAGTACAGTTTTTATTTCACTTTTAGATACAATATATTTTAATTTAATAATTACATTTTTTATTTACGTGGAAGTAAGCACAGTGCAGTGTTAATGTTCAAACTGTGTATTTACAATGTTTTAAGAGGCTGACAATAATACATATTCTTATTAGGAATAAAACTGACTCATTTTTTTTTTAAACCTTTCCTAATGCTACTGCATTTTAATGTTGGTCATAATGGTGGTACTTGGAAAGCCAAATATTTGCTGAGGTGGTACTTGGTGTAAAATGTTTGAGAACCACTGAACTAACCTATACATCTATGGGTCTTCATTGCCCAGAGGGCTTAAGGGCTCATTCTACACAAGGGATTTCTACCTCATGGGATGGGCTTTGACCAAAGGGGTGTCGGTGGAAGATATTTGTGCGGCGGAAAGTTGGGCTTCCCTTCATTGGCTCATGCAGTTCTTAAAGTGTGCCCTTTGGAGAATTGAAAGGTTATCTTTCTTTCTTTTAGAGTCTCTTCAGCGGCTTCAAAAAAGCATGTGCTACGGGAGTTGGCTATATCATTCCCATAGTGAGATACCAAGCAATTGTTTGAAAGAGAACATTAGGTTACTTGCGTAACCCCGGTTTTCTGATAACAGAGTGAGGTATCTCACCAAGCTTCCATACTCGCATAACACAGGGGCAGAGCATGCTTAGAATGCTGTTTCTGGGATCACATCTGTATATATAGGGAGGGGGTGGGCTTCTTGTCAAGAACTATGATTGATCTGTCCTTCGGACAGACGTGGTGTAATTGGTGCTTCCATAGTCTATCATGCTTGGAGTGTTTCCCATAGTAGTATACCTTGCTCTGTTCTCAGAGAACCGGGGTTACACAAGTAACCTAACAACTTTATATGTACTATAACTTTGTTCTCAAAGTATTATGACATTAATATTGTATTAGAACATATTTTCGTAATTTTGCATTTTTTATTAAAATATTATGACTTTAATCTCATAATCCTAGACTAAAACGTTGTCATACTTTTGACACCAGCAACCAGCATGCATTGCTGTAACCTGTTTTATCACTATCGTGAATATTAAAGATAGACTTTTCTATAAAACCACATTATATTTGAAAAGATACATTACAATTGTATCACCTAATTACGCATGAGCCATTGAATGTTTCTTATGTCTATATTTACAATAATTATCATTATTATTGCAAACCTTAATTATTCATTATTATTATTATAACAATCTAGACCTTTTTTACATTTTAATGGTGTGATGCATGTATTAATTGGTTCCATTGCGGTTGATCTTGTGTATATTTAACTATTTTTATTTTGTTAGGGAGCACAGCATTATGACCAGTGCAAGAACACAGAGAGTTTTGCCCCAACAGCACCTGTTCTACTACAGGTGAGACTGTGTGTGTATCTGCCATGGTAACCAAATGCATTTGTCATGCACATGTAGTAGAAGTAAAGGCAGTATCATATGAATGTTTCTTATAAATGCATTGCTTTAGAAATTGCAGTAATATTTTCTTCACAATAATGATGTATTGTTGATCCCAGCATTACCCTCTGTATAGAGTGAGTGATGCCATGTGTACAGGTGTAGACGCAGCACCTCTGGATGAACGGTACTAGCTATTTTGGGAGCGTTATGATGTTATATCTAAGAATGCCTCCAAAAAGGTAAAACAAGATGCTCAGTAAACACATACACAAGCAGTGTTGGACATTGTTACTTCTAAATGTAATGTGCACATTATGGCCTTACTCCTGGCTACACTACACAATTAATCTTTTTCAAAATCAAGATCATTACATAAATGAACATTAAAAGTCAACAATCTTCTCCAATAACAGCTCTTGTGGTGGTTCAAGCCCCGCCTAATTCTGAGTGGCCACACTCATCATGGCTGTGAGGTACTGCATGAAAACCTCTATCCTGAGATTAGTGTTCCGTCCTTCAGCTGGAGAAACCGCAACAACCCCAGCTTCATCCTGGTAATTAAAGCCTTAATTTTGTTTACCCCCAAGCTGTTTCAGAGCTCTTAATTTCTTCCATGGTATGCAAAAGGAGTTTTATAAAATGATCACATTGCACTTTTTTTCATTTAATGACCAGAGGCTTTCAAGCTTCAAGAAAGACAAAGAACAATAAAGTATTAAAGAAGTCCATATGACCTTTATGGTAGCAGCTAATAAACATAGATAATTAATCAGTCATTAAATTAATCCAAACATGATCATATCAAGACCCAACCCCGCTAAATGCATTTAACAAACAGACAATTGACAAGAGACACCTAGGGAGTATTCCAGAAAGCGTTAATCATTATGTAACTTTGAACTAATTAAAAATCATGTAAATGTAAGTATTGGTTGGTTTAGTCAACTCAGTTCAGTTTATGCATATACAGTAGACAAATCCAGTAGTCATATCAAGTCAGTGTGCAAAGTGCAAATTACTTACATAATGCAGAACATGAGAGTTAACTGGGCACCATGAGACACAAATTTGATTGATGACCGATCATAAAAATTCCATGCCCCCCCCACCACCACCCCTCCCACCCAACTGGACACTAGGGTTGGAATAAAAAAATTGATCCATTGATGCATCGCAGTTCTCCCTCCAACGAATCTGAAAATTTCAGAATCGATTCTGAGATTAGTTTTTAACCAGATGTGCGATGACGCTGAGTTTGCTCTAGAAACATCCGTGTATGCTGCTCGCTTCCAATTCCTCGCACACATACACCACTTAAACCTTCCGTAAAATAATATTTTATCAAATTCGGAAAGGTTGAAGCAAATTACAAGGACATTCATGGGCATCATTGCACAGAATGTGCAGTGAGAGATGCGCGCTTTGTTTGATGTTACACTCGAAGTGTGCGGTCTCGCCCGTCTGTATTTTCCTTTCAAATGCTCTACGAAGTAATCATTTATGTGGTTTAGAATGCGGTTGATTTATATATTTAAAATATGAACCTCACTTACAGAAGGCTGCTTTCAATTTCAAATGCTGACACGTGCTTTTGTTTGTGTAGACTGCTCGCACATGCAGCTGTACACGACTCAGTCTAAGTGGTTTAATGTACTTGTTTAACGGGTTCACAAGAACGAGACGAGATTTTTTGACTTTTTTATTTTAAAGCCTCAATGATGAAATATATAGGGTAAATAAGTATTTTATTCAACTGAAAAACACAAAATGCAAAAAATGTAGGCGCATTTTTAAATCAACTTATACTTTAGGAAATTAAACTTATTTTTTAATGAATTATATGCAGTAGGCTAATAAACAACGTAAACTAGAGCAGCATGATTCTGGACAAATTGAGAATATTTTTTTTTTTATATATATAAATTGGAGATCACGATTCTCTCACAAAATAACCTAATTTTATTAGTGGTTCTGCCAAAATGTTCATTGCTTGAGTTTTTAAAATATATATATATATATTAATTTGAACAAAATATAACAGACAATAAGTGTTTTTACACAAACTATAAACTTGTATCCCAGTACTTCTGCTATTTAAATATCTGTAGGACTGCAGCTAACGATTATTTTTACTGTCGACTATTCTATCAATTATTTTTCAATTAATCTATTTATTGTTTTCTCATCAGTTGAGGAATTCTTTATTTAAACTATCAATAAATAATAACAGTAAATTATTACTATTAACCTGTGTTAATAGTAAGTGCTATTAACCTTTTATTTTATTCAAATGTTTTCTCACAATTAATACTTTACAAAAAAGTATAATAATAACAACAACAAGAAAGAAAGAAGAGGAAGAAAGAAAGAAGAGAAAAAGAAAGAAAGAAAGAAAGAAAGAAAGAAAGAAAGAAAGAAAGAAAGAAGAAAGAAAGAAAGAAAGAAAGAAAGAAAGAAAGAAAGAAAGAAAGAAAGAAAGAAAGAAAGAAAGAAAGAAAGAAAGAAAGAAAGAAAGAAAGAAAGAAAGAAAGAAAGAAAGTAAGAAAGAAAGAAAGAAAGAAATAGAGGAAAGAAAAAATAACAATAAAGAAAGATAATAACAAGAAAGAGAGAAAAATAAATAATAACAATAAATAATTAATAAAAAAGAAAGAAAGAGAATTACAGGGCAGTGATACATTCAATAGAAATGCACATTATGGCTGCATTCACAGTTCTCGCGATCGCCCACAGCTCTGACGGCAGCTCCAGTGAATCTTAAGATGAACGCAAATCATTTATCCTTCTCCATCTCTGTGAGTGCATTAAACCCGTCATGATTACATAGGAAACTCAATATCCCATGCGGATGTGAATCCTGACAATGTAAAGGCATCAGTTCAGCTATATATATGCGGTTATGATGGTCGTATAATAATAGAATGCACTATGAGCGTTCTATGAAGTGAAGTGATGTTGCCATACTAGTCTTTACCTTCTTCTATAGAGTCTTGTTTGTGTTAAACATGGCAGAAAAACAGTCTTAAGTAGGGATAACTGCAGGCTCGCGCAATGGGTGTGGCTAAAGGGGCGACGCGTCGACCCACTCCATGCTAATCATGCTAAACAGAAATAACAGAGAAATAAATATGTGTGGTTGAAAAGACCTTTTGTGTTGCTCTTTCTGGATCAACAGCAGCATGAATGCAGAGTTGAATGTCTTTAACACCTGTTTCACATCACGAGTATCAGTGGAGCTTGAGCAGCACATATTTTGTCGATGCCCATATGAATGAAAGCATTCACATCAGAAGCGTGATGATGGCCAACCCTCATTTCATCAACAAGGGCAGCTGCAAAACGTGCTTCTCACGCTCCAATGACACTCGTGATGTGAAACAGTCTTAATAGACATAGCTGAATCATTGTCGTTCAGGAATAAGATCGCGTGGGTGTTTGAATCAAGATTGCAAGTGCAATTTTTAATGATTAATTGTGCAGCACTAATGTAAACATTGCAAAATATTTTGCGAGGATATCATCACGTTCGGATCTAATTCCCAGGGAACACACATACTGATGAAAAAATATATGTATAGCCTGAATGCACTGTAAGTCGCTATCTATAAAAGCATCTGCTAAATGCGTAAATGTAATATTAGGGGGGTTGCCCTAAGTAAGACATGTTCCTGGATCAACATCTTTTGTTGATCCTGGATCAACATTAGGGCTGTGACGGTGGCAGATTTTTACCACTGTGGTGATTATTTCTATATATATTTATTATAATTTTTTGGATCAGCAAATTTTTTTTGTAAACTACTATCTTAACTACTAAAGTCGGTAATAAAACAAGAACAATTACACAAATTACAAGCATAGATGAACAGCATACAACATACAATTATAATTAAAGACAGGAACAGTAGTATTCAGGTACAGAAATGTAAAAATGAAGTGTAAAACAACACAATAATGCTTACTGCATAAGTTAAATATAGATGATTAGCAGACAGAAGCAGGTATTATAGGCTGCTGTCTCTTTAAGACTGCACGGACCAAATACTGACTGTTTACCAGAATACTTGCCAAAACGGGTATTTTAACACAAATTTGTGTGCATGTATCCATCCGTTGAGGCGTTGTCTGAAACGCGGTATCTGAATCACGCCTCTCTCTTTCTCTCACTCTGCGTGTGCGCGCATCAGTGTGTGCAGCGTGGCAGCGGCTGAATGCCAAAAATGGAATATGAGTCCCGAAACGTGTGCAAATGATAAACTTTCACTCTATGGTGGTTAAACTTATCAGTTAATCTGCGAATCACATGCGTGCTGAACCGTGGGGACTGGTCCGTACGGATCATCTACGATCCGTTGCATATATATATATATGCATATATATATATATGGGGTGTAAATCGGATGGTTCGTCAAAATTCGATACGATATCGATTCTCATACCCAGCGATACGATATTTGCCGATACCTCAAAAAATTATACGATTCGATACAGGAGTATATCTATCGATATTATCATATTTTATACCTATTTTAAACAACCATCTACATTTGTATTAACTCACAAATGCAACCAAAATATATAATATGAACATAAATCTAAAAATGCTACTATGGGCTCAGTTCTAAACATCTTTTCTACAGATAACCAAATTACAAGCAATAACAGAAAATAAATACAATAGAAGAAAGACACAAGTTCAATAAACAGTGCTTTTCAGTTTTTTCAGCTCAGTCTAAAATAAATTTTCAGGTACACTAAAGAAATGTAATAATCAAATGTAAAATAAGGTTATTTAGTCAGGATCAGTGAGCACTTGTATTTTTCTTTGACAGCATTATATTTATTATTAGTTTTCTTTTCACTTTAAGAATGAAAGCACAGATTTAATATACTGATACACATGCCTTTTTTCTCCACGGTTTTCATTAAGACGTATGCTTTTCTTAACCTACTGTTTACAAGGATATTAGCCAAAACATGCATTTTGATGTAGTTTTGTCTGAATTTATTCATCCATGCTCAAAAAAGCGGAGGAGAGCTCAATTTAGTATTCGCGCAGAGTTGAAGTGGCTGTCTGTGTGCGCTTCAGATGTGTGTGCATGCGCACGCTTCAGATGTGTGTGCGGAAAACTTCTCACACAGCGCGCGACTGTTCCGCCAACAATCCCGAGTGCCTTGTGCCTTCGGGTAGTCCTTATACCGAGTCCTGATACGTGAGATTGAATGAGAATGCATGTGTTGGTGGTAATGCATAGACAAACATTATATGAAAATGTGGACAGTGCCAAAATAAAGGTGCCTTTTTATACTACAGATATCGATATTTTACGTGTGGCATCGATGCATCATATCGTCATACATTGTATCGATATATCGATGAATCGTTACACCCCTAATATATATATATATATATATATATATATATATATATATATATATTCAATGGCTGTAGCTATTGAATATTTTAGTAATCGAGTATTCTACCAAAAATTCCAGAGTAATCGGATAAGAAATACTTTTTTCTTTTTAAAGAGCAATCCTAAATGCAATCCTAAATATACAAGAGAAAATAAGACAAGTCGCTTAAAATGAACAAGTTATTTGTTTCCTTTTTAGAAAAAAATATTGTTTTTATTGCTGAAATGGCATATATTAATAACTGAAAACTAAACCTATTTAGTGCATTTAATTGCCATATTACATAAAAAATGCAAACACAAATAAGGTAAGGTACAGATAAGGTAAACATGGTACAACCTAAAACTAAGAAATAAATCAAAATAATAGTATTAAAAAATTATACTAAAACCTAAATATTGTGCAACTTAACTTCCTCCTTTGATCCTAACTACAGCACAAGCATGACACAAGCCTTTACTGGCTTCTTAGAAGAATTGTGGCTTCTTTGTAAGAGGCAAAAATCAATGGACAGGAAGCTAATGTGGAACAAAAACAAGAGTCCATATACATAACATTAACACATTTTTCAGCAACATGAATTTAAAGTTATTTGGAGAATAAACCCTCTTAATTGTCTCTCTGCATACTGTGTGTGTGTGTGTGTGTGTGTAATCCTTTAAAGGAGCATGTGGTTGCAAACACAGTGCTCTGTATGTAGTTACAGTCAGGGATGGGCAGTATTTAAAATACATATTTGAAATACAAAATACTATTTAGTATTTTAATACCTTTGAAGAATACATTTAATCTTAGTATTTTTGTATTTTCAAAATATATAAAATACTTTTTGCCAATCAACCTCTTTATTAGACTGCTGGTTTACTCTATCAACAGTTCAGACATGCAACTTTCATGCATGTGAGCTGCAGCTGTATGACTCTGTATGAAATTTTCTGGATTCCTGTAAGGAAACAAGGAACAATACTGCCTTCGTGTGCTATCAAAATGTCCAATTTCAGAAGTCCTGATTACAAGCATGTTGCATTCAAGTGCCTTCGTAGAGGACGCCAGGTTTCCTGGGAAAGTCTTATTAAAGTCAAAATCGTAGATATATAATTTTGCATAAAACGTAGCATCCCATATCATCATTCACAGTGCTATCTTTATAGTTAGCTTGTTGATGATTCTGGCTTTTCAGTAAAATACATGCTGTTTTGCTGTGTATAAACCATACAAAATGCTAGAAATGGTTATTGCACTACTATGTGCATAACTTTAACATTAAAACAAGTTGATCTTGCTTTTGTGGGGAAAAAAAGCATACCTGTCTCAGCAGGTAAAAAAAAAAACCTAGCAAGGGTATTAGCACTGGTCAGTCTTGTTAGTTTTTTTGGGGGATCAGATTTTGGTTTTATCAGCTAGTCAAATGTGTTCATTAAACTTTAATCATTACCAGTGTTGGGGGTAACGCATTACAAGTAATGCGAGTTACGTAATAATATTACTTTTTTCAAGTGACTAGTAAAGTAACGCATTAGTTTGTTTTTTTCCATTTATTGACTGAGTGCGCTGTGTGAACATGATCTTACTGTAGTTCTAATCTAGACTAAATGTGAATGTGTATTAATTATCCCACTCGCAAAAAACAGATTCAGTATTAGTCAAAATTAATTAAAACAGTGAAATGCAAACTCAGAATATGACGCAAACCTGCAATAATTACATATGTTAAACAACATAAATATATCTAATCTCATTTTATTAACCAATGTGTTTGCTGCTGACCTTTGATGATCCAGTTCAACCATACTAATAAGCAAAAATCGCTTTAGATAAACTAACAATTGTGCTTCGTTGTTTTTTTTATTGCTGAAGAATGTTGAACCTTTTTTTTCTGCGTTCTACTGTACAGAAGTTAATTTACTTTTCCTTCAGCCTGAGGTTTATTTATTACACTTTTTGATGTGAAATGGCTTTTACATTTGCCAAAAATAGAACTTGTATTAAAAACAATCAAGCCCTGCTCATATTTAAAAAGTAACGCAAAAGTAATGTAACACATTACTTTCCATAAAAAGTAACTAAGTAATGTAATTAGTTACTTTTTTAGGGAGTAACGCAATATTGTAATGAATTACTTTTAAAAGTAACTTTCCCCAACACTGATCATTACTGCTTGCTATGGCGATATGACAATATTAATGTGGGCGATGATATAAAGTGTAAATCGATTGAACTTTTTCTATATTGTTTATCACCGTGGTATGCAAATAACCTGTCTGTGGAGCTTTTAGTGGGCAGGAATTGACACAATATAAAAACATAGATAATTGAGTAATAAGCAGCTTTCTGTGTGTGTGTACCAGTGGCGGCTGGTGAACATTTTTTGAGGTGGGGCTGCACAAACAATTCTTCACAATAAATCAAACCGTCAGGCTGATCTGGACCCAGCTTCTTTACCTTCAGTTTTTCTGCCAAAGTTCTCCTCTCAAACGGACATTGGAGTAGAGCTTGCACAGAGTTAGGTTCGTGTCCGGAATTAATAGTTAGTATACTTGTTGCTGTTTGCAGTAGCACTGCTGTGTCTGCTCCCTGCTGTATTCTGCTCACATGCGCTGATAATACAGCTTATGAGACGCGCCTTTTCCTTTAGCGCGCACACACACACACACACACACACACACACACACACACATTGAAGCACGCGTGACGTCTCAATGAGGACATAAACAGACGAACAACATTTGCAGAACTGCTCTGAGAGTCACTTCATGAGTGTTTCATTTGAGTAAAACATCCTCATATCATACACACACACAAATGTAATGGTATTCACGGCAACCCATCAAAATAAAAGTCAGTTTTTTTTTATTAAATCACTTTTATTGTCACATCACCACAGCACATGTGAAGAATATGAAAATATATTTTATTGGCTTGTGTTTTTTTTTATTCCGTGTCGTTAAAATGTAGTTATTAAAAGTCTTACAAAATTACTTTAAATTATTTAATACAATAATTATTACAAAGCAGTTTTGGTTTTCGACCAAGCACATCCAGAATTCTCTGTTTTGGCCCAGAATTTTCATTTCGGTGCATCCCTACCATTTAATGTAACTACATACAGAGCACTGTTTGCAACCACATGCTCCTTTAAAGGATTACACACACACACACACACACACACACACACACACACACACACACACACACCCCAGCGTGCCAAACAGCCAAAAGGTCCAAGCGTATCTGCAAGATATTGATTTCCATCTGGAAATGCGACCTAACGTTACGGACAAAGATAAACTCTACTTACTCCGAACGACATCCAGTCCTGAAGTACGCAGCTTCCTTGACCGGCAGCCTGTTAACACAAAGACTGACTATCAACGGCTTCGAAAAGCCCTCATTAAAGAGTTTGCCGACCCTGAGTCCGATCAAGGCTTAGTGGCTGCCCTGGAGACGAGACAAGGACGTCACAAACCTCCTCAAGCTTACTATAGTCGACTCAGACAAGCATATTTTGGAACTCGCAATGATTCTGACATGGAAGATGAACTGAACTTTAAAACTCTCTTCCTCAGGAACCTTCATCCTGGCATAAGCCACCATCTTGGCGTTCTCGCATGTCCACGAACGATGAACACTCAGCAGTTGCGAGACTTGGTGCAAAAGGCCTACTACAAACAAAAGATGGCCTCAGAAAAGAGCGCAAAAACCCCAGCAGTTCTTGATTTCAACACGCAACACCATGAACTGGCTCTAGAGGGCACCCAACGCCAAGACAATGCTAAGCCACCACACAGAGAGTGGAATGCACCTCCGTCCAACAGAGAACGAGACTCACACGCTGGCACCCGACCTAAACAGAGGTATGACCGCTGGGATGGACCGCGTGAACGTCAACGCTCACCTGGACGACACTGGGATAGATCGTGGAACCAGCCAGGCTCGTATGGAAACTCCAAGGGAAAGCGACAAACTCACCCTGGAGCAGTCAGCCCAAGGAATCGACGAAAGAATTCACCAGGATTCCAAACTGACCGAGCTCAAACTGAATCCACACAAGAACAAGAAACACCACCGCATTTCGACTCACAAAAGCTGATGGGAATGATGGTAAAGGAGTTCTTCCAACGAAAAGAGGAGGACCGGAAGTGGGAAAAGAAAGAGAAACCAGATTCAGCCTGACTAGCTGCCGGACGAAAAGGCAGTGACAAGCTGAACAAATCAGCCACAGAAAACAGCACTGCTTCACCTCACTCTCAGAGAACAGTAAACACCCTAACTTCAGATGGACATGAAACCCCACCTGAAAACCCAGCAACAGAGCTAAACACTAACTCAACACCCAATACTCCAAATCACATCAGCGTCCAACAAACACCTGCTGATGAAACACCAAGTTCCTGAAAGTGCTGTCTCAGTCACCTGCCATTCCTCCGAAGAACACCAGATCAGTTCTGACATCCTAAACGTTTCCTCCCAAACTCCAACCCCTCAAATGACCAAACCGATGCCCTCACCACAGCAGGTGCATTACATGAAGAGTCATGGACACTTCATACCCTCCCACCCAACCCTACAGTGGCAGCTGTAACCTGCCGCCAGCACGCCACTGGCGCGCACACCCCTGCCCCCCTGCAGTGTCATACCACCTCAGTTCGCTGCTGACGATCTCCTCATCCTCCGAACTGCGGATTCGTCACTCCAAACAATGACAGCTCACATGTCAAACCCATTTGAACATTCCATTTCCTCTACGGCCCTGAACACATCCTCCGAGCTCCGCAAGCTCCACTCTGTCAAGTACATGCTGCATCTGCGAGACGGTGTCCACACGTATGTCCCTGAGCCACTCACTGCGCCAAAGCTCGTAGTACCTCACGGCCAGAGGGGGAGTACGCTGACACACACGATGCACCATGATGGGTTGCCAGTTCCAACCGGCAAATCCAAACCACCGACAGGAAAAGGGGGAAGATCAAGCCCACTGACACAGACCGACAACCATATGCTCTACACCACACAAGCATAAGTATTGTCATTTTAGGAAAACATATAGCAACCATGCTTAGACACAACCTATATTCTCTCCTCCGCAGCACTGCTAGGACCAATCTAGTAGAGAGGAGTTACTCTCAATTAGTTTTAAAAAAAAAAATTATTTTTATAAAAAAAAAATATATTTTTTTTTTGCTTTGTCGTTTGGTTTCTTTATCTCGTGTCTCACTTTGTGTTTTTCCTTTCCTCTCTCTCACTTTGAACCCCCTTAACCAATCCTTGAATCCAGGTCCTGAAATTGAGATCGACTTCCGTCAATAAAGTCATCGTAACTCGCTGTGAGAACCGTTGTCAACCGATCAGGCCACCCGCCAAAATCATGAACGACGAACGACATGATACGCGATGTAAGTTCCTTGATCGACAACTTAGCTATGAATAGGATTCCGTGCTACGTGATACCTCTTAGCCTTGTTCAAACGTCGTAACTCCGGCCACTACGGGCCCCGCTAGTCTCATCCAAACCCATCTCGCCCCTTTCCCGGTAGCGCTATTCCCATATACGCAAACCCGGAAACAGGTGACTTAATGTCTCTTTTCAGTTTGCCCGTTATCGACGTTAATAATGTTTACCGGCTCAGAGACGTTGTGAATGTGGGATTACGGCAAGGGAAAACCTATGTCAAAATCCACACTCCTAAAGTCGCCGCGTATCACGAGAACAACGAGCAGTTGTATCTGGCCCCAAACCTAAAGATGGGCACGCTCACTTAGGACATTCACTCCCTCTACCCGAGTAAACTCTGCGTACGCGATAATACCAAGGGCATCTGTGGTTTAGAATCCATTAAACCCAACACTAGCTGCCCCGCCGAAGCAACACCACGTTCTCAAGTTGAGGTAACGCAAGCCGAAATCATCGAAAACCGATGGCTGGTCAACACCCCAGCACGAACAGCTACCCTCACGTGCGATCAACACGACACCGCATTAGGTTGCCTAACCAAACTTTATGGATCACGGTCCCTAAGGGCTCGATCCTCCATATTGACGAGTTAGCATTGTATCACCTTACCGACGATGAGTATCAGGCTGAAATCAAAATTTCTTATTGGCTTGACACCGGTTGACACAGCTTTAGAAGCTGTCGCTCGCCTTCCGCCCGCCGGCGCGCCAATTATTCGGTCCTGGTCTGCCGCTGACACGGCGCTTTGTATCTCTACTATCGTAGGATATGTTGTGACTTTGACACTGGCCTTCCTCCTACACAAGCGAGTGAACGTCGTTCAAGAGTCTCTCAACAAATGCACGTCAGGCGTCCCTCGCCTTTTTCGACGTGGTAATCTCGACCTAGAAGCCGAACCCAAGAATGTGACCAACCTGATTGAAATCATGCCTATACCGTCCCGTCGAGACCCCGACAATTAAACCAGTCAAAATGACCCAATTGTCAATAATGCTAAACAAGGTATCCCTATGTCTTCTCAAGTTTCTAACCTGTTCTCTCCCAAATTACCCTGCACCAGGTTTCAGTCAGTGATAGAGATGTCGTTTGTGGGTCTTGTGTGTGTCCGTTCTCTCTGCCTTTTTGTTCCAGTGCCTGACGATGTTCCATCGGGAACATCACCACGCAAAAGGGGGATGTGTAACACCATGTCAACCTGAAGACACACACAGAGAATTCAACAAAAACAAACCAACATTATTAATTACTCCAGGATCCCCTGTCCCAGAGATGGCTATCTGACCAAGCAAGCTAACGTCTTCAAGGCGCCTCCAGGTCTACATTCCAAGCGCATATTTCACCCCCCCCCCCCTCTCATCCAGCACAAATCGCGCCCTTTTCAACGAGACAGACAAAGAAACGCCATCCACCAGGATTCTTGACATTTATTTCAATCATGACTATTACAACTATCTACACAAAGAAATATATGGATATTCATGTTGTATTCTTTCTCTCATATGCTGGGATAAATATGAATTACTTAGGACAATGTGGGTGATTTTTAATCATGCTTTAAACGGCATAAACTGTAGTGTGTGTGTGTTTTAAATGCGATGTTTAGTCTCTAAAAAAAGCTGGCATCATATGTAACAAATTATGTTGATGACCGTTAAACTTTAGCATCATGTGTGACTAAACATATATATAATCTGTAAGTTTGTATCTTCCACGGAATTAATGAAATATTGGATCACGTGGACATCAACCCCAGAAAGCTTGGACATAGGCGGGGCTCCACCCCGTACCGACGCTCTGATTGGACCAGCCGCCTGTGGGCGATGTCCAAAAACGGACAGTTTAAAACGACGCGCGAGAGTGCGCGCCCTCTCTCTCTTGAACATCTTTTGAACAGCTCTTGAAACTAACTCTTCCTGCTCTCCAACGCCGGAAGGATGGCCCGCTGGACCCTCGCCTTGAGACCGGCTGAGAGAACCAACGCACGCGTGAATCAAAGACTGTGTAAACGCCGTAACGTCGCAGAACCAGCAGCGTAACGACGCTTCCATCTCAACGCAAAACCAGCATCAAATAGCCTCCGTTCCAACACGGCTCCACCGTGACGTCACGCGGCAGTTCCAGCGATACCACGTGCTTCCAACCGAGAGCCCCCGAAGAAGCCTGAACTGACCACGTGATACCCGCAACAAAGAACCGAGCCAACACGTGGAAACCCACGTGAAAACGAAACCAAACATCCAGCCTGCTTCAACAACAGAAAGCAAGTATAACAAGCGAAACATTCCTAACTCTGACTGAACTGGTAAAATTTTGATCTGAATGCAGAAAAGAAAGCCTAGGCATCTTTCGTGATCTTTTCCTGGTTAGTTAAGTTATGAAATAGGAAAGAATGGTATTCTTTCAACATTTAACCTCAAAACTCCCGTATGTGTGTGTGCATGATTGTGTTTTAATAGTTTAGTCCTGTGTGTAGTAGCATATTAGTATCGTAAATAAACCGTGTTTCATTTTATAAAGAATTGTCTCTGGAATGTGATTTTAAGTATTTTTTTCCTTATTTGCCAAGACGACGCTAACCTAGCTCGAATTTGAGAAAATGTATTAATCTCGTTTTATTGTCCCATGGCCATGAGGCAATAGAAGCGAGATTTAATAAGAGATATACTGATGTAGTGATCGCTGGACGAACACTTAAAGTATAAATCGTAAGTTAAATATTAATATTACTTCAATCAAGCAATATTTAATATTTAATAAATAATTCCCGGAGCTGAAACAATAGCTCTATATTTAATTGCATTACACAAAGCACAGGTTTTGCTTAGGGGGTTAAAATACTATACAAACTAAATATTTACTTGCTGATGTTTCTATTTATAAATACTCAAAGGTATTAAAAAAATCAAAAACGATCTTTTTACACTCCAAAGACTGCATACACTTTTCTTGCCAAAGCAAACCTTCTGCAAGAATGTATAAGTTGGTGGGCATACACAAGTAAGGGATATTGCCCCATTTTGATCAAGCCAGGTTTCTGTTTTTAAAATGTTACTTTTCCTCAGATAAAATGTCATGAATTTATTTATTTTTTTCCTACATTTGATCTTACATTTGACAATTAAATTCAATTCTATTGAGTTTGCATCTGTGTTCTAAAATCTGGGCTTTGAAAGTATAATTTCTTGTACAGTTGAAGTCAAAAGTTTATGTACACCTTAACATAATTAACATTTTGCAGATTCTGCAAGGTGTATGTGAACATTTCACTTCAACTTTAAGTATTTGTACTTGTGTTTAAAAAATGGAAAGGTAATCCACAGTTGCGCGTACCACAAGGTCTCTGTTCAATTGAGTGCAACTGCATCCTGCAAAGCTGACACTGCAAGCAGTATACTATGATTTCTTAATGTATTAAGCATTTCCACACTTTGTCATTGTTTTGTGAAGATTTATAAACTTGCTCAAAAATGAATTTAAACAAAAATAGCTAATTGGGTACTTGTATTGTTTTTTTTTTTTTTTTTTTTTTTTTTTGCTGGTGAATAGTGTTGCATTACATGGCGATCATTGCCCCATCTGCCAACGTGTGGAAAAGGAATTACACAAACTCTCACGTGCACTTAACTGCTCCTTTCAGGTAATACATAATATAGATATAATTGTTTCTTAAGTAATTGTAATTACTGGATTTTTCTTTTTACTATAACCTGCTGATTTTTAGATGTTTTGATGTTGTAGTATAGTTGTAGGAGTTCTCATGAGAATGTACGAGAAGCGAAAGGATGAGGAGATTGAGATGAGTGATGGACAAGCAGAACTTGGTTCATTAAAAAGTTGCTTTCAAAGTAGCTACCAATGATGTTCTTCTTTTATTTGAGTATGACATCACTACAAATTTGGTGACGAGGATCAAAAAAGGAAATCTGTCGTTAGACTGACTTTTGGAATAGAGAGGGATCAGAACGGAAAAACGTTGCAATGGGCTCTGCAAAGTTAACACCACCTGGACCACTTAACCTCTTAGTTGTGGATTTATATTTATATATATGGAGAGAGTCTTCAATTTATTCGAAGTAGCAAGTGGATTAAAAAAAGCAGTGGACAATGTGAAAAGAGCAATGTTGCTGCATTGTATAGTAGTGCCAGTACAGCGTATTTTCACCAATCTGCCAGCTGAAAAAATATTTATGAACAGCCTGTGGATGCTTTGGATGCGTACTTCACTCCTTGGAGGAATATTGTCATGAAAGTCATAAATTTAGACAGAGAGCTCAATCATCGGAAGAGACAGTTGATGCATTTGTGAACTCATTAAGAAACTTGGTCAAAACATGCAAGTTCGGAGCTTTGGAATCCAATATGCCGAGAGATCAACTGGATCGGGCTTTCTTCTGTTCAACCTAACGAGTTTCACATAAATATTTATTTCAGGAATTTTAATAACCACCCAGCCTGTTTTATTTAGCTGTGCGTGTAGTTAAATCTGTATGGTGAAGCTGCGCTACCCATAGACAACGCAGAATGGATGAGAAGCACAGATAAAAACTAAAACAAAATAGACGTAGGGGGGTCCCTCAGATATCTTTTGGTAAAAAATAATGATGACAAGTCGGATTATGCTCACACAGATAGGATACAGTACATTTACTTAATTAATTGTCTACAGTCATTCATTTGACTAAAGTCTGTTTATAGGCTGTCAAAATGTAAATGACTCTACTACAACATCTATTGATGATGAGAGCATGACATTGTTTAGGCTACTGCTTGTTTTGTGCTGCTCCGGTGAAGATAAGAGGAAAAAAAATAGTCAAAAAAAGAAAACTTCTTATGCTACTGACTTTTTTGACGGTTCATTATCTCTTTTTCTATCTTTCTACTATATTTATTCACTCCATGTCGGAGCTTTTGTATTTTACCTACATATGTTGGAAACATGCACAAATTTTTCATTACAATTTTTAACATTGTATACATTTACATTTAATCATTCAGCAGATGCTTTTATCCAAAGTGGTTTACAAATGAGTTATGTGTCAACTCTGCAATTATATCTGATCATTAATTAACTATTAGTCTAATGATTATTGCAAAGTCATCAAAACTGTCTCAGGGGTTCAAATCTATCCAAAATGTCGAAAACGATTCAAAATGATTGTGCATGACATTCTTTGTAGTATACAGTATGCATGCAGTCATACAAACTCATTAGTGAAATCTAAAAGGACAGCTGGCACCATTACTCAGACTGGAATTTTCACTAGTAAATGAAGATTACATTTGCAAATACATTGCTACTGAATTTGAACAGTGATATCTCCAGTGAGTTTATTTTCTACTTTTTTTATATTTTAATGAATTTGGAAGTCACATCAAGTATTTATTAGGGTAAGTAATTAAAAAGTCGAACAATAGCTTATCTCTCTTTGTTATATAACATTGCATTGACTGAATATGTATATTTTTGTATATATTGCTGATGAACTCAAAAGCCTGTTCTTATAAATTATATATAGTCATGAATACCATGATCAAATAAATACTGATTTAAATATATTTCAATACAGCCTATAGCAACACATCACAACCCCCAGCCTCTTATTTGAGCGCTGTTTTAGACAATACATGCACTTTTGGACATGGGATGGTAATTGCAAATAGCCTACTGTAAATGCAAATCGGCTAAAGGTGGATTTATATTATGAGTGTGCACAGCCCTCGAGGCTTAACATGCTGATAAATAACTAAATAGATAAATAACTAATTCTTAAGGCTTTAGCCGGTGTGTTCAGCCATCCATCGATTTTTATGTAACAGGCCTAACATAAATAATGTAGCCTAGTTGAGTTGGACAGCAGAGTCCATAAGGGGGAAATCCATAGTCTTTCAATTATACAGTGCTCAGCGTAAATGAGTACACCCCCTTTGAAAAGTAAAATTTTAAACAATATCAGCCATCCATCGATTTTTATGTAACAGGCCTAACATAAATAATGTAGCCTAGTTGAGTTGGACAGCAGAGTCCATAAGGGGGAAATCCATAGTCTTTCAATTATACAGTGCTCAGCGTAAATGAGTACACCCCCTTTGAAAAGTAAAATTTTAAACAATATCTCAATGAACACAAAAACCATTTCCAAAATGTTGACAAGACTAAGTTTAATATAACATCTGTTTAACTTATAACATGAAAGTAAGGTTAATAATATAACTTAGATTACACATTTTTCAGTTTTACTCAAATTAGGGTGATAAAAAAATTAGAAAGATTTTGTAAGATCTTTACAAAATATAGGAAACAAGGGCTTGAGAGTACAACCAACAAAAGGATAAAAATCGACAGATCTTGTCCATGTTTTTGCCACAAAATTACGTTTTATTATGTATGGAAAGCACATAGCCTACTCTCTTTCTCCCGCTCTCTCCCTCACAGACACACCTATATGTTAGTTTTCACACACCTTAACATAAGCGCTAATGTAAGTAGCACTACTCTGATGATTTTATCAGTAACATAGTTTAAAAACGTAAAAACTACATGACTTCTCACAAGCGAGGTAGCAACAACGGCACTGTTCGTGAAGAAAATGAACTTGAAGTCTCACTATAGACATTGCTGCCGATCACTGACTCACAGAGGTAACATTAATCTCTTTCTGTCTCATAACTTAGTTATTAACTGCATTAGTCTGCTATCAACGGCTCAAGCCTCCGTTACAGTTTAAAATTACGTTTTGTAATTAGCAAGGGAGGCGTTGGATGAGATACGGAAGTAATAATCCTACTCACATTAGCTACTGAAGTAGAAAAACCGGACGAATGTCTTGAAATATATCATCTGATCGATGTCTTGATGTGTGGCAACCGAAGTATAAGCAGAATAATTGACTTCGAGCCATTTAATTATTATAAAAATAATGCACACCCGAGGTGTAACGGACACGACGCAAAGTGTGCATTATTTTTCTTATAATTAAACGGCCCGTTGTCAATTATTCCTTACTTATATATCAATTTGATTAGCCAAGTGTTACAAGAGTTGTGTTTGTATCATTGTAGACAGGTGTGGGAATTTTGTTTACTCTTTCTGCATGTTACATTGTTATGCTAGTGGGTGGTCATGTGAGTGTATCAATGACATACTGAATGAAATGTAAGTTATGTAAAAACTATATCACACTTGTAATCGTGCTGTTAGACTCTATATCAGCAGACTGTGGTTATCTGTGTCCTCATACATGATCTAGAGCAGGGGTTTTCAACCTTTTAGGACATGCCCCCCCCCCCCCCCCAAGTTTGTCTAATTTCACTCACGCCCCCCCCCAGCACCCCCCAACCAACCCAACACAAATATCCATTAAAACACACAAATATCCATTAAAGCTATTAAAGCAGCAAATTAATTTTATTTTGCTCTTTTTGATTAACATTATTTCCATAATAAATGCACAGATCTGTTATACTGATGTACATTTGATATTTACTTTACTGTTTACATTCACTTAAAACAACCGACTGTTGGTGTTTACCTGCTGTTTGAGAAGGCTATCTGTTTGTGCGCTTCAGGTGTGCGCGCATAGAAACGATCTATCACAGTGCGTGAGTTCCGCATTGAGATGTCTTGGGCTTGAATGGCTGAAAAAATTACTTTAATGTTTAAACTGACAAGACTTAAAACACGCGAGAATGAAAAACTTTCTTGAGGAAGCAGCACTGGCCTGATAGTTAGGATAGTTTTGGGGGGGCTAAGGTGACAGATAGGGGGGCTGAAACCCACCTAAAAAGGATTTAGAACCGCTCCTGGTAAAGCGTGCATAATTATACTGAAACATAAATATATAATCAGTTTACCTGATTCAATGTGATGGCTGAGCTGTTTCTGAGATAACAACATGCTAATCCGAGGTTGGATTTCTGTCAAGGCTGACTGTAAATTATCTTACACTGTCAATAAGCATCAGGGCCACTGCTGACCACATGGGTGCCCTAAGCAGGTTTGTGTTGTTGTGCCCCCTCTCCCAAATATTATGGAAGTAAAAAAAAAACATACCATAGGGGTCAAAATAGAACTTTAATCAAATATAAAAGTAAATAAATAAATTGTAATTAAATTGTATTATTTACAAATTACAATTGTAGCTCTAAACAGTTGCCTGGCTATTATTTTATTATTACAGTTGTCTGATTTATTTTATAGTCTCAAGCATTCAGAAATCACGCAAAAAGAAAATGAAGCAGTTAATTTTTGTAAGGGTTTTTTGTTGAATAAATTATAGGCTGTGTCATCTATAGCAAAAAGGTGGCAAGATGAAAGATTAAGTGGATATTTGAATTAAATGTTTGGTCAATATTAAACAAGGATAAGTGTTTGCAGATGTAAGTCTAGCAGCAGCAATTACCATGCATTTGTCTCCCTTTTCAGGCATTTGTAATAACATGGTAATGTACATAAATGGTTTATTTTGTATTACATTATGTATTTGTTATTCACTGAAACCATATTATTAATTAACCAATCATTGTTGCCTCATTGTTTTTGTGTAATGCATTTAAGTAATTTGAAAGGCTGTTGTTGGCTGTTTGTTTTCATAACCACAAAAAATATTATCTTAATACTTCTTTGTAAATTATTATTTATAGTAACAAAACCATGGTTCATTTGCGGTTACCATGGCTACAAGTACCAGGATTTCTGGTTTTATTCGTGTTAAAACCATGGCTAATTTTCGTAAGGGAACATGGAAACTCAGAGAGAATATTAGATGTGTCGTTGGTGGTGAAATTATTACCAATAATTCAAATTCTGCTATTCTGTGACCACCAGTTTGCGGGTCTTGTCTATTTCTCCTACAGATGACTTGTAGGACCCTGTATGTTATGATATTAAATTAATTTTAATCGTTTAACCACCACAGCGTCTTGTCTCCGTTGGCAACGCACACGATTCGTGTCAAGTGCAAGTGACGTTGCAGATAGCGGAAAGTGCAAGCAGCGATTTCAAGTGACATTTTAGTTTATTTTTTATTGTCTTCACCACATGGCTACTGTTATAAAATGGTGAGAGATTCAAACAAACAAAAATCAATAAATATAACAAAATAAAAAGACTGCAAGTGACGTCACTCGCGGAATCGCAAGTGTCTGAGAGTACAAACACTGAGAGTGCAAGTGAAAGTCTGCAGCCAGATCCTACTGTGTGAGCGAGAGGATATGAGACAGCTCAGCTATGGTTTAAAAGATTTAAAAAAATATTTCTTATCAGTCATGACTTAATGGGGAAAAATAGAGCAGACACTGATCATGGATGAAGCTTTCTAGTTCTAGTGCTAGTTCTAGGAGGAGGGGGGGGGGTCACTGTGCCCACTCTGGAGATGGTACCTGAGGTGAGGGGGCACAGTGACCGAGGTGGCCGGGACGGGACCCCTGAGGCTGTGATTTTACAGGCTCTGATTTTACTCCCCTGTGAAGATCTCCCGGGCTGTTAAATGCACAGATTAAAAGCTAAATATTTTCTTACCGTTTTGTTCTTGGCAAAAAATATTTTTAATTTAGGTTCCAGAGCGAAGAACAGAAGAGTGTTTAGAAAGAATTCTAATAAATAAATTATTACCAACATTAAAACACGTTATTAACGTCAACAGCCAAAAAAACTTTCACAGGACTATGAATGAGAATGAAAGTGATGCACAGGCTTCACCTTTTTTTTCTCTTGGTGCCAGATCAATTCTGATCATTTGCATTCAGCCGCAATCATAAGGTGTAAGCGGGCGCAGATGCGGGAAATTAGTTTTTTTTGCCAACTGGGATGGTGCCCCCCTGGGAGTTGGTGCCCTATGCAGACTGCATACTCTGCGTATAGGGAGCGGCGGTAGCGATACTGATAAACGTGACAGATACTCAAGCTAACTGTCGACTAACAGTGGGAGTCAGATTGCCCCCAATGGATGGCTAAAGATTTGCTAGCTCGTATTCATAAATCATCATGGGAATGTCTCTGAATTAACTGATGCTTGCGCCCCCCTTGATCGGTGCGGTGCGCCCCACAGGTTGAAAACCCCTGTTCTAGAGTCTAATGCCAAATTCACTCTACAAAGATGGCACAAAAGCACTTCTGTAAGTAGCATTTATGTGTTGTTACAATACTGCTTAATGCCTCTCAGAAGGGCATAAATGCATTTACAGAGCAATTACAATACTCAGATTCTGAAAAGGATCAGAGCTGGAATTTGGTTGACCTTTTATGCTGCATTGCACAGATAATTTTGAGCTGGTACAAGCAGCCTTAGAGGTGAAGTCCACTTCCATAATACAAATTTCCTGATACTTTACTTAATCACCGCCATGTCATCCAAGATTTTAATGTCTTTCTTTCTTCAGTTGCAAATAAATTAACATGCTGATAAATAACTAAATAGATAAATAACTAATTCTTAAGGCTTTAGCCGGTGTGTTCAGCCATCCATCGATTTTTATGTAACAGGCCTAACACAATAATGTAGCCAATAAGAGTGAGTTGGACAGCAGATTTTCTTCTAATAAGGGGAAATCCATAGTCTTTCAATTATACATGCTCAGCGTAAATGAGTAACCCCTTTGAAAAGTAAAATTTAAACAATATCAGCATCCATCGATTTTTATGTAACAGGCCTAACATAAATAATGTAGCCTAGTTCAGTTGGACAGCAGTCCCAAATAAGGGGGAAATCCATAGTCTTTCAACTTAAAAAGTGCTCAGTCCAACGTAAATTGTTTTACTCCCCCTTCTTTGAAAAGTAACATTTGTAAACTATCTAGGTCAATGAACACAAAAACCATTTCCAAAATGTTGTGTTGACAAGACTAAGTTTAAGATAACATCTGTTTAACTTAAACATGAAAGTAAGGTTAATAATATATAACTTAGATTACACATTTTTCAGTTTTACTCAAATTAGGGTGATAAAAAAATTAGAAAGATTTTGTAAGAGAGTAAATTATCAGAAGATTTTTATTCTGTAAGTGAACTTCTCCTTTAACTCAGCAATGTAAAGACACCTTCACAGTAATCTTGTTTGTGTGAAATTGCTCAAAGGCATAGTTCATCCAAAAATGAAACTTTTGTCATTATTTACTCACCCTGAAGTTGTTCCAAACCTGTATGAGTTTCTGTCTTCTGTTGAACACAAATATTTTGTAGAATGTGTTTTTATTAATACTATGCATGTAAAATATCTTCTGTTCAGCAGAAAAATTTAACTCATAGAGATGTGGAATAACATGAGGATGAATAAATGATAACAGAAGTTTTATTTTTGGGTGAAATAACCCTTTAAGTGTGTGTCGGTTTGCTTGTCAGTACATAATGTAAAATATTACAATTTGGCATGAAATACAGAGCAGGGTTTTCTCACCAGAGGAAATATCCAGAAGATCCAACCAAGGCTCTCTTTATCTTTCCATGCCCTTTAGAGCTAAAAAA
Source organism: Ptychobarbus kaznakovi (assembly GCA_027422405.1). Taxonomy (NCBI): domain Eukaryota; kingdom Metazoa; phylum Chordata; class Actinopteri; order Cypriniformes; family Cyprinidae; genus Ptychobarbus; species Ptychobarbus kaznakovi. Next base: position 33,811 of record JAPDDN010000548.1, on the reverse strand, counting down.
CTACCTATGCCTGACATATGGGTATAATATACCTTAGCCCAGAGTAATCTAAAATTAACAAAGAAAAGGAACAGTTAAAATCAAACATTAACATAAGATAACTACATTTCCTACTTCAGTGTTCAAAATATAATTAAAATCCCACTTGTTATTATCTATCAATTGAAAAACAGAGACATGCATTTTTTATGGTTTTGTGGGTTCCATATATTATTTGTAATCAACCTACTGGTTTTAATACAGTACACCAAAAATCACATTATGAAAAATATTAAACATAAATCATTCCAAATAGCAAACAGATTAAAACAGTACCACATTATTACAAGGTTATGACTTCACACAAACACATTACAAAACTGTATCTTTCAATGCTGAATAAAAATAAACATGAGAACATGATAAATAAAACAAAATATAAACTACTTAACAAATATTTTAAACAAGTTCTAATATACTTCATATTTTCATTTTCACAAACAGTTACATGCAGTGCATATATAATACTAACTTTTTTAACTTTCAAATGTTATTATATGTGCATGATTTTGTAAATGAATCTTTAATTAACCTTATTTTGCATTTTAGCCTCTTTTTTAGCATACAATGTAATTGTATTCTGAAAATGTAATAGTTGCATGTCCATTTATTTTGTTGTATTTTAATTTATCTACAACAGGGTATATACAAGTGGTATAGTTAAGACGTGTATGGGGTTTTGACAGTAGAAATTTCAGTAATGTTTAAAATTGTGTAAAATCTAGCATCCTGTTCAGACCCTAATATAGTACATACAATCAGTATTAATATAATTTAACATGAACAGTTTGTATGTGACTATACCTTGAAACTGATAACGGTGTCTTTTGATAATTGATTATAATGCACCACTCTCTTCCATGTGCAGTTTTTTGTGGCTGAAGAAGCAATGTGTGTAATTGGTGTAGCGCCCTCTGATGGTGAAAATAATCACCACATGATTGCTCTGCTAACCAGCAGAGGTGGAAAGTAACGAATTACATTTACTCGCGTTACTATAATTGAGAAGCTTTTATGTGTACTTCTACTTTTTAAAGTAATTTTTAACATCTGTAATTTTACTTTTACTTAAGTATATTTTGTTTGAAGTATTGTACTTTACTACATTTTAAAACACATTAATTACTGAGTAAGAAATTAATAAAAGTCGCTTCCTGGAAACTATTTCCGCAAATAATGGGCAGAAGAACAAACTGGCGCTAAAATCACAAGAAAGATGCAGACGGACAAGACAGGCGTTATGGTGCAGACCCAGCTGGAAACCAAACACGTCATATTCTACTCAAGTTGAACTTGAAGGAAATTAAGTGAACCACCGCCATATTTATGCTCTATTTTGCAGTGTAAGCTGTGTTTGCTTAGGGAGACCAAACTAGCATCTTATAAAATCTCGACATCGACCTTCGCAAGCATGTAGAGGTAAGGTACTTGCATCATTGCATTGGTGGTTTAAATTAAGCTTTGACAGTTTAGCAAAAGATTTTGCACAAATTAGCCAAAAAGACAGTGGTGCAGGGTGTTGCGATATCATCTGCGATAATATAGTAATTATTGTTTTAACGATGTGCGATTTGACATGATCAGTATTTTGCCAAAAACAAAACAAAACACTCTAAACAGTGTGCCGTGAAATCTATTAGATTAGACTAGTCCGCGTACATTTGGAGTGCTTTCCTTCACTGTGTGACTCAGTCTGTTAAAATACATTTAGAATGATCACAAAATGTAAGATATAGGGGCAGAAAATGTATATATTTATATCATTTCATATAGTAAATCAACATCACATGAAGAGTGCTGTTTTTTCTACACAAATCAGCATGATTAAATAGGCCTGTAGATTTATTTAAAAAAAATTAGTGAATTAAGAGAATTGCGTTTTAGACACCATATTGCCTGTTTTTGCTCTATTTCGACAACAAAAATGATTCCAAACACAGCCACCATACACTATTTTGCGTCTCTGAGCAAAATGACGGTGTTTCGTTCTTGAATGAATCAACTGTTTAAATGACTCGGTTCAATCGCGATGACTCTCTTAACACTGATTTGCTGACACCTACTGGCTGTTTTATTTTCACATTTAAAGAATATTTTGATTTATTTTATTTTTTGAAATAATTTTAAACGAGTATTCAACATTTTATGTCTTATTTATCAAAACATTATTTCTGAATTTTTAACTGCAGGCTAAATGCATTCATGTTAGTGTGTAAATACATCTATGCCACTTCAGATGAAGCTTCTGTGTTTCCTCTGCATTGCAAATATTAATTTAGTTCATACTGATTTAATTTGCCTGGTAACAGCCCAAATGTGCTATTATTCTAAATAACTGATTCATTTAATTAAAAACAACTAGTTTGAGATTTATAGGCCTATCCCAGGTGTGTCAAACTCAGTTCCTGGAGGGCTGCAGCCCTGCAGAGTTTAGTTCCAATCCTGCTCCAAAACACATACCATGTAGTTTTCAAATAATCCTAAATTATTAGTTTAGCTGGATAAGATGGGTTTAATTAGGGTTATATCTAAACAGTGCAGCGCTGTGGCCCTCCAGGAACTGAGTTTGACAACCTTGGCCTATCTAATTTTTTCGTCCCTCCCACTGTTAAAATGTAACTAAGTAATTTTTACTCAGAGTAAATTTTAAATGAGCTACTTTTTAATTTTACTTGAGTAACATAGATTTTTAGACTGGTACATTTACTTGTACTTAAGTAAAATTTAATTAATGTAATGATACTTTTACTTGAGTAGAATATTTTCATACTCTTTCCACCTCTGGTATCCAGCAACATATAGATAATAAAATGCTTAATTTTTAGTGGACACGACACCACAAAAGAGGCTCCTCTGATCTTCAAGGTTAGCGCATCTGCCTAATATCTGAAATGTATGTAAAAAAGTTCCCCCAAAATTATTGAGACGAACAGAAAAAGTAAGGAAACCATTTTTTCATACGGCTACAAGCGTTCGTGTCCTTAGTCAAGAGTGCAGATAAAACGAATTTAAGTTTCAGTTGATATGGGGAGATGTAAACATACTTGTAGGAAAAACAGAAATATTATTGTGTCAGGGCATGAAGACACTTTGTAACGAAAAACATTATTACGCACACATATTAGCACACATATTAATTTACCACTGTATCTTCTGTCGCAGTTGCACCAATCGACCGTTGAAATTTAAATTTTAACCCAACTGGTTGCTTTGTTGTTAAAATAACCCAATAAATATAGGAATAACCAAACAAAGCGACCCAACATGTTTAACCCAGATATTGGGTACAGTAAATAACCCAAAGTTTTTTAGAGTGTACTACAATGAAAGAAGACGGCCATGAACACAATACGCAAACTTTCACTTGTCCTCCCACACAGCAAAAGGCTTAATGTGGCATAATGGACTAAATGTAATATAATAATAATAATAAGGAGCTTAAGAGTATTCTATAGTGATATTAAAATAATGTAATGCGTTACATAATGTGACCAAAAATGACGAAGTAGGACCTATGTTTCTGTTGATTGATCGTGCTGGTGCCTCACTGTGCCCACTCTGGAGATGGTACCTGAGGTGAGGGGCACAGTGACCGAGGTGGCCGGGACGGGCCCCCTGAGGCTGTGATTTTACAGGCTCTGATTTTACTCCCCTGTGAAGATCTCCCGGGCTGTTAAATGCACAGATTAAAAGCTAAATATTTTCATACCGTTTTGTTCTTGGCAAAAAATATTTTTAATTTAGGTTCCAGAGCGAAGAACAGAAGAGTGTTTAGAAATAATTCTAATAAACTTTGCAAATATTCTTGAATCTTCAAACTGCTAACACTTTGCAATTTCCGAATTATGCCTCTCTGTATGACCAAAAATGACGAAGTAGGACCTATGTTTCTGTTGATTGATCGCACTCTATATAGGCTATTCATTGCAAACAGCACACTGAGCACCGAGTGTAGCCGTTCACCCTGCCGTTCAGCGTGAGCACCAGTCTAGTGGCATATTTTGCTAATTTTTCCATCAATACTGGAACTCGCATGAACTACAAAACCTATTTTACATAATATATACAGTATATAGCAGATTCAAATGCATCGCGTAGGTCTATATGGGAATATTTGGATTTGTGCCGAATGAGAGAGGTAGGATATGAGCCCAACTTTACCTTCAGTTTTGCTTTGTTGACTTGTTTATAGCTAAGCCTATGTTATATACTGCAATTTTATTTATCCATTAGTATAAATATTAGTATAAATATATATTCACTTGTACATCTTTTATTTTCCTCTCAAAAATATTTTGTTTGTGTGTGTGTGTGTTTTATTTAAACATGCATAAAACTAAAACAGGCAATTAATCAGTTAAAGATTGTTACTGTGGGTGAACAAATTTACATTAGTATTCTTATTCATGGCTTCCCAGATAACAAAAGAGTCTGAGTCAAATCTGGCTTATATTCGGCACTTCTGGCTTCATTGTTTTTTCACAATCAATGAAATCTTTTTTTCCTTTATGTAAGATGGATTCTGGCAGTTAAAAAAAATCAGGCTTGTGTATTTATGACATCAATTACTACATATTTTTTTTCAGAAATTTAAGTAACTTTAAATGTTATTTTGTGTTTGTACTTTTCATAGCCTATTTTAACTTTATACACCAAAAGAGCTTCCAGTAGGTTATTTTACAGAGCTGTCAAAACTGATCAGACCACCTGCAATCAGTTGACAAACATCTTATTCATATAAAATACTAGGCTACATAATTAAAATCAATAAAAATTCTGCTTATTTCATTTCAAATTGAAAAACAAACTATCAAAATGTACACAGACCCATCTAATCTGGATACAGAATGGATCTAGGTGGCTATGTTGACCTTGGAATAAGAATGAAACAGACTCATATTAACATAGATGCATTTATTTTTATGATGTAACAAGTAGATTGGTTGTTATGAGAAATGTTCCCATTTCCAGTTGACCTAATTAATGCAGCCTAACAATGTTTTAGTGAATTTGAATAATATAAATGTGGTAGTGTGTTATGTAGCCATCAGGGTTTGAAATTAACATGTTGTCCAATCACTAGCCAATTTGGCGGGTCACTTTTCGTAAGTTCAGTCAGGACCATTCTGTTCAAGTCAGAATATTGTAGATGTCTTGAACTTATATTTGACGGCAGGCTTCGCTCTGAAGCGTTCAGATTCTGAGCTTATACACAGGCAAACCTTACTGAGGTTTGAACCCCCCCCCCCCGAAGCCTAAGCAATAATTCAGATAATTCAGGGAGTGCACTCTTTGAATGATTAGGAGAGGTGTCATGCCTTATTATTGAGGAGAGTAGCTTCTTACTTGCATTGATTAAACCATTATCAGATCAGGTTATGTGTTGACCCGGTGGGCAAATAGATGTTTCAAAGTATTCAATCCATTGCCACATTATCCACATCGCCCCATCGGATGCCAGTGTCTTCCAGGTCTCTTGGGAAGCCTGTCGCTATATCTCCGTTGATCTTCCTTATTCGGCTGTTGATTCAGCCTATGTCCCTCCATCAGTGAAGACTATGCTCACAAGGTTGATAAATTGCTGCATTTCCTCAATCGCTGTCCTTGAACCATCAGTGGGACTTGGTTTGTACCTCCTAATCTCATTGGTTGGTCTCCTCTGTTCGACTTCCCAGCCTCTACGTTCAGGCCGATTGTCTCTTTGCGAATACTCTTGTCTCAGCTGGTGAAGATAGTGTATTTCAATTATGATCAGGAAGCTGATCTCTGATAAAACGCTGCTGAGGATAAACTAGGAAATTGATGTATATCAGACATGATGTTGAATAACTCCATGAGATTAAGAAATAATGGTTGAGTTATATTCCCCCCCCTCCAAAAAAGGAAGTACAAATTAGCTGCTTGAAGCTAGGCAAACATAGTCTCCTTGACGTAGGCACAGAGGGACTGACGTTGATGTTTTGCTAGCATGAATAGCATTATCATTCTATCATTAAATGAGCGATTTTAGAATAATTACAAATTACACCACCCTACGGCCCTAGAGAAATGGTGTGAAGAATGAATAGGCTAAATATCTGTGTTAAAGTGGACATTCTTAAGTTGAAATCAAACTAAAGAACATTTGGAATGGAGTCACATGTAGCCAGTGGAATGTCCGTGTCATCAAAGTCCCTTCTAGGTGAGTCACTTCATGCGAATCAGTCCTTGAAACGCCTCTCAGTTAAGCAGCTCAGCTCCTCTATCCTTGAACGGGGAAACACCACTCCATCAAGGTTATCACCAAGTCTCTCATAATCATCAAAATTGCCAATGAAATATGACAATAACTGTCTCATAATGTTCTAAACACACGAATCCAGAAATTGCGTTTTCTCAGCTGACCAGTCAATGCTTATGTGCTGTCCTAAATGCGCTTCTCAGAGCACCGACTACATCCACAGCAACTGTAGCCTCCAACAGCAGCCGAAGCAACTTAATTTCTTAATCTGCAGATGGCTCATAACTTAGAAGGCTGGACCTATTGGACACTCTATATGCGGCACTTCCTCCCATCAGTGTTAACAATTGTAGCGCCCCCTAACTCCTTTTATTATGGTTTAGTAAAGGGCAGCACCAGGTTCAATAAACTAGTGCCTAAGAGATGTTGTATTAAAAGGCCCCTCTGATGTCACTGAATTAAATACTTATCTTTTAGAAAGTTACTCAGAATAAAATCTATGCTCACCCAAGTTCACTGGTTAGGAATAAACTACTTTGAATAAATAAAACATTTGAAGTAGAACATATATAGAATTTAATTAAAGTATAATTAAAGAGTAAGAAATAGCTCAAGATTAAATTTTCAAATTATTACACAATCAAGATGATCTCAAGTTTGGTATAATTTAACACCAAAAATGGAAATATCACAAATGAAAGATATACTGAATTGACAAAAGTCAAACACACTTCGAGTTAAGTGAGCAAACTAACACCCTTGAAATTAAATGTATAGAATAACTCACTGTGCGTTTCAAAATATTACTCTGAACACTCACATTTCTTAAGCATGCTGAATAACACCATATGACCTGATATAAAACACTGTGGGCCCACACACACACACTTTCACAACCCACCCCGGAGCAGGCCTGAATCGTGGCTTGAGTGCGTAGTGGCCGTGGAAACAGAAAACTGGCCTCTTCACTCTCCTGAGCGCAAAACAAAAAGTAAACAAGTGTACCTGAATTACTTTAGGGACTGTGAAATGATCGCAAAGCACAGTGGAAGGCCTCCTCCTGCAGATGCTCGTCCTAAGCTGTCCCTGTCAGCCGATGTGTGTCACTCCAACGCAGCCAGAGGAACCCCAGACCTCACAGTGATCTGAGACGCTATCTGGTCTCCCTTGGGTCGATTTACACGATGAATTCACAAAGATTTCAGTCCTCTTGTCCTTTTTTAAAAGTTAGTTTGGACGATAACTTTAAACACAGTCTGTCTGCTATTTACGAGCTAATGACGTAACGGAAAAACGTACACTCCAAATTTAAATATTAACAAAATAATTAACTGAACCACTCATGCATACACACGGAATATATACACTTCAAAAGTATTAATACGATGATCTATCGATTAATTTACTTTATTTTCTGCAATCTGTCAGCTAAATCGCTGTGATCAGCTCTCTCCTCAGCTGCACGTCTCTCCTCTCTCATTCCCCAATCAAAAACTCTTATTTTCCCAGGAGGGAGGGACTTAACACATACAAACCAATGCATTTAACGATCAACCTAACTCTTAGGGCAAAAGCAAGTTAGTTTTTTACCTGTGCACCACAATCATCTTTAATACCAATAATGGCATTCTTAAAGAAACAAGATCACATGTATTTTGTGACTCAGTATATGAAGTGTTAGACTACATTACCTTTTAGTTCTGGCTGTGAGACTAAATTACACAAACGGTAAATTAAACAATATAACCCACAACATTCTAGAATTATATTCCAGTGGGCTACACAATTATGCAACTTATTGCTAGATAACAACTTCCAGACACTTTAGCGTATTTTCCAAGTGCCTAGCAACAAGCAATGTCTGTGTATATAGATATTTTGTCGGAAAACATCTTAATGATATATCAGATTTAACAGAGCATTTCAGTTACTATTTCAACTGTCTGACAGAGTTATGACGGTTTATGCAATATGCTGTATTAAATACATTATGTGCGCACAGAGTGTAGCAGAGAAGTAAACAATAAAATGCTGACACTAGGTAGAATGCATTGCATGTAATGCATATCCTAAAGGGAATAAAATATAGAGATATTTAGCCAATCGAATAGGTTTAGCTACTCACTGAAAATAGCCAAAGTCCCTTTAAGGCGTCATGTCACTCGGCGGCCATCTTTGAAATGCCTCTCGGCATGCAAGTGCAGCTACTACCTCTTTGAATGAGGAAACATCAAATTCTCCAAACCTGGTCACCAAGCCTACGATTAAATTCATTTTTGAAATCACCAATGAAATCTGACAACGACTATATCATAATTGTTTATTGCTCAAGTAGCATTATAAAAGTAATATCATTCAGCTAGACCAGCCAGTCCTAAGTGCACCTCTCAGAACACTGAATGTTTATAAAATAACCGGGACTTCTAATGGCAGCTGCAGCGACGCACTGACTTGCTGATAGTGATTACTGAGTATTACAGTTTAACCCCATTCAAAGCTATATGAGTCACACGTCTTGGGTGTTTATAGTCTTGAAATGGCCACTTCACATGATTCCACACTACTTAGATTTCAAACTGCTTAAGCAATGATACGTTTCCCATGACACCAGAGTGTCTTAAGCATATTGACAAAAACCAAATACTGCAACAGTATTTCAATAAAAACAGAGCTTGTTCAACAGTATGTTTGCTTCACAGCTAGCCTAACAACGAGAGTGTTTCCAATGATGAACATACAATCCTGGCAATCAGTAGGTTAAAATAGTGACTAAATAGCTTTTTAGGCAACAGCCGATTCCAAACAAACTATGCCCAACGAAATCAGAAGACTATAGCGACAGCGTATACTGAGTAATTAAGGTTAGCAACAGGGTGTTGCCAATACCTGATAACTTTAAGCAAGAGTATGAAAAAGAAACTTGGCTTAGCTTCATGAAGACACGTTCGGATGAATGGAGAGTGAAGTATATCCACATCTGTTGAGGATTCTATCTTCTTAATGATGTCCAATTCCTTCATGCAGAGAGATCCAATCTTGACTGAATTGTTCTTGAGTTCCGAATCAGACGCATAACGTTACTGGTCGATGCAGTGAATTGCGTGTTCAAACAAGACCGGAATCTAATAAAGTGAAATCTGAAAGTTCAACATCCCTTAAATTCATTGACAGCTGTCCTGAGTGAGTGATTGTGACGCACTAGAAGACTGTTAAGTGAGTATCTGTGCAGCGGATTAGTGTTTTGAAACTGGCTTGAGCGTAAAATGTGAGTTTCTGTGCAACAGAACTGAGAACTGACTCGTTTGTCTGTGCGACAGAACTCAAGGCTGACTAAGCATGCGACAGACTATGGCAGGTGTGAGTACGGATGAATAATATCTTATTAATTGTAATGGGAGGAGTTACGATCAGCTGAGCGTCAGCTAAGCTACAGTCACTCAGTGTTCTGCCTGAACTACGATTGAGCTCCATTCTTCGCTCAAAGTAGATTTATGTTCACTCATTATTTCTTGGGGAAGTTCATGCAAGCCAAATTTGCGAAGGTTTAGCGGATAAACTGAACACGTGAGACATCATGACATTATCGAGTATATTGCAAAAACCAAAGAAAACACACCTACAGAGTGCACACATACACGACTATGTAATGCGTCTGATTAGACTAACTTAGGCCCAATCCCAATTCTATTTTATATCCCCTTCCCCTATCCCTACCCCTCCGCCTATCCCTTGTCCCTTGAAACCAAGTGCCAAGGGGGAGGGGTGAAAATATTCCCCTAAGAATTGGGACACAATACTATACCGTCACACATGATCATACGTCGTCTAGCTCCTACAATACACACTAGTGTGTATTAGAGATTTTAATTACCGTTCTATATTAATAAGCTGCTTACTGCCACGCACACAAGTAATAGTCTGAATAGGTACTTGAGTAAGAGTAAAAACTATCAGATAAAAAAACCCCACCTCAAATAGTTATTAGTTACTTCGGATCATATATACAGTATGTAGTCTATTCTTATTTAGATATATAGATACATTTATGTAGTGTAGTATATAGATACATTTATGTAATTAATTTCAGTGATGCAAATCAGAATTTTCATCAGCCTTTATGCCATTCTCCAGTGTCACGTATTCCTTCAGAAATCATTCCAGTATGTTAATTTATCGATGCTGCTCTTTTTGTTTTGTTGCTGCTCTTTTACATCAAAGAATTCTGAACAAAATGTTGCAGGTTCCAAAAAATATTAAACATCAAAACTGTTTCCAAAACTGGTAATAAATCAATATATTAAAATGATTTCAGAAGGATCATATGACTCTAAAAACTGGAGTAACAGCTGATGAAATTTCAAATTTGCATAACTGAATAAAATTATATTTCAAACTATATTAATTAATGAATAAAGCACAATAAAACCTCTACAAATGATTCAGAATTCAGCATCACGGCTGGTCTTCAACGAGCCCAAAAGAGCCCATGTTACACCTCTCTTTGTCTCCCTGCTCTGGCAATCTGTTGCAGCTCGCATCAAGTTCAAGACCACCACCGACAATCATGCCCACAAATATCAATACAGACAAAACTTTGCCATGTTGCCAATGCAGTCGGTTTACGCTGAGATGATTCATACTCCTTCGTTTGTTGTGTGTCCCGAAAAATCTTTGTTTGAAGGGCTATCTGGCCCTTCCCCTTCCCCCTACCCCTCCAACCAAAAGAGAATTGAGACACCCCTACCCCTTCATGAGAACATGCAAAACAGAGGGGTAGGGGAAGGGCTAAGGGGTAGAAATGGGATTGGGCTTAAGTTTATCTGACTTACCATGACGGTGTCCAAGATTGCTGCGGAGAAAGGGGATGGAGGCCCCGTCACGCTCAAGACCGGCAGCATGTGGATTCATTATCTCGGGCCGTAATTCGCATCCGATGTGTACCCAAGGCCACGCTGGTGGATGCAGAAAGTTGCGTGCACTTTCGTGTAATGCCAGCCAGAATTCTAGAAAGTAGGCTTCGGGTGGCTGCAACCTCACCAAAGATGATCTGGTTCTCTCTGCTGTCCCTCCTTTGGCAAAGGGGGCCAAACCCTTTCACCCGTGGGGATCTTCCTTCGTGGGGGATATATTGTATTTCACTGCTGGTTATATTCTGTATAATTGTGTATTTGACGAATACAAATCTTGAATCTTCCAATGGGGTTATAGCATCTGTAGCAACAGGGGATACGGTGCGGGAAGCAGAAATATCCTCCCTCTTATAGAAAAGAGCTATAAGGCAAGTTCCAGTGGGGAAACTCAGAGGGGCTATAACTCCTGCTATTTTATTTTTCCAAAGAAAGATGGGGAACTAAAAGCTTTTGTTGTCCATTTTAAACAGCTAGATTTGGGTCTACCCACGGGCGGCTGTCCCAATGAGATTGTTCTTGTGGGGCGGAGCCCCGCCCATGTCTTTTGGGACATACCAAATCTACTCGGTGATCTTCCATGTGAAGGATAATAAGAGTTTAATACTTATGTAAAGTGTTATCACATGCTTACTCATTTATAATATCACCAAATCTGTTGCACCACTGATTTGTATTTGTCGCGACCAGCTGTATGAATCTAAACACTAGTTATAACTTTACAGGGAACAGTAATACATTATAGGTTAAGACAAATAGCATAGGTTCCACTACACAGGTCCTACATTCCAAATAATCACACCAAGCATATGAACGACATCAAGCACTTCCTTCCTGGGTATCTTTGTTCTAATAGTGATGGAATAAATGAAAGTCCACACAAGTTTGGGTGTTCTTTGTCTAGAGCAGAGACAAAGAGAAGTTCTTTCCTTTGGCCTGCAGGGGGGGGGGGGGGGTGACAGAAATAGGACCTGTCTGGGGTCATGAGAATGTCACGCTTTTATGTGTATCTGTTGAGGCTCAGTTTGAAAATCTCATCATAAATCCGTCTTCCTTATCGATAGCATCATTGAGTTATACGTTAAATGGTCATCCGGGACCATGTCCAGATAAAGAGTTTTTTTGTCCGGTTTTGGAAAACATCCAGATGCTTCCTTCAAATCTCTTCTAGTTTTTAGGGGTCTCCTGAGATAAGGAGACTTAGGGCAGGAAATCGGCCAGCCAGTTAATTGCGGATCACTCATGTATTAACCTTTTATGACTCCCTTAGAAATGTGCTGTTTCTCAATCATTTTGTGTGTGTTCTCACGCATACGAGGCACTACAGCTCATTTCGTTGTCTGTTGAGGAAGTACAGACGTTCTCGTTGATAGCCGAGGAGCGGATCCAGCGAGAGCTTGATGGGGCGACCCGGAATGAAAAAGCCTTTTGTATATACTTTTTGCACTTTGTATATTTTTAGAGTATGTTTTCTGTTTATATTTTTACCTTTGTATCTGTGTTTTGCTTCAATTAAAAACAATCTGATCGAATAAGTGTACCTCCAGACTATATTAAATATGTATTATTGTATGAGCACATAATGAATCTTGAAAAAGACAAATGATTAATGCCATGATGATACAAACCAACACATAAATAAAAAAACATTGTAACACATGTAATTGTAATTGGATACATTGTAAATTTTGAAATATTCAAAAGTTTCTTGATAATTCACTTTACAGAACATTCTACATGAATAGTTAACTATACAAGTAACACATCACACCTGCACAAACATCTCTGCCCTCCTCCTCTACAGCCTGTGGCACTGCCACTACAGTCTCTGCTGCTGGGGGTTATTAGCATTCTCATAGCATTCTCTTAGGCCTCTCTTCATTGCTGTTAAAAACATCCACATGCTGAGAATGAAGAACACCATTCCGTCGATATGCTCCTTTGTTGTAAGTTTGTTTGTGGCGCGTTTACGACATGTGAATAATCCCGCCCACTCTAAAGTGGCACTAAACCGCAGTGGAAATACAAACCGAGCCGAGCCATGCCACGCCGTAACGAGCCACGCCGAGTCGTACCAAGCAGTGGAAAAGCGGGTACGCGTACCACTAGTGGTACGTGAGCTTCCTCTAGTGGTACGCAGAATTAAATATGAATTAGGCCGTGTGTCCACCAAAGCGTATTTTTCCCCTGAGGCTAGCACATTTTTTTAATTGTTATAAATGGGACAGTCTTTTTCATGCTGAGCACTCTGGCATTTTTTTCTGCCGAGAGTTGAAGAATATTCAACTTTGGGTAAAACTTAGCGCTCGTCACTGTCACTTTTTAGTCAGCTAACCAATCACAGTGGAGGAGGAGCAGGACTAATATGTCACACCCTGCTTGTACTGCTAAACAACAATGGAGAAGTTAATATTGCTTGTCTCAGAGTATTTATGTCTTTACCAGATGGAATTGCAGGAGTACCATAATATTGTAATGAAAAATAATGCTTGGAGAAACATCTGCTGAATAATTAAGCTTTCCATTGATGCATGGTCTGTTAGGATCGGACAATAATTGGTCGAGATACAGCTATTTGAAAATCTAGGATCTGAGAAAATCGCCTTTAAAGTTGTCCAAATGAAGTTCTTAGCAATGCATCTTACAAAACAAAAATGAAGTTTTGATATATTTATGGTAAGAAATGTACTAAATATATTCATGGAACATGAGCTTTACTTAATATCCTAATGATTTTTGGCATATAATAAAAATCTATAATTTGTAACCATAAAATATATTTTTGTCTGTTGCTAAAAATATACCCCAGCAACTTAAGACTGGTTTTGTGGTCCAGGGTCACATATTACTTCAGCAGATATTCCATATCATAGCAACCACAGCGTCTCAACAGAAAAAAAATAAAATACGCTCAAGCGCTCTCAGCTGGGCGTTTTCAGCTGGCTTTGGTGGACACGTGGCCTGATTCTTGTTACTTGCAGCTACACAAATATGCCTGTTTTTTATTTTTTTATAAAGTACTTTTTTTATTTAAAAGTGAAATAAAAACTCTAAGTTTCTGTACCTAAATGATAAGTACAGTTTTATTTTATTTTAAGAACAGTACAGTTTTTTTTCACTTTTAGATACAATATATTTTAATTTAATAATTACATTTTTTATTTACGTGGAAGTAAGCACAGTGCAGTGTTAATGTTCAAACTGTGTATTTACAATGTTTTAAGAGGCTGACAATAATACATATTCTTATTAGGAATAAAACTGACTCGTTTTTTTTTTTAAACCTTTCCTAATGCTACTGCATTTTAATGTTGGTCATAATGGTGGTACTTGGAAAGCCAAATATTTGCTGAGGTGGTACTTGGTGTAAAATGTTTGAGAACCACTGAACTAACCTATACATCTATGGGTCTTCATTGCCCAGAGGGCTTAAGGGCTCATTCTACACAAGGGATTTCTACCTCATGGGCTTTGACCAAAGGGGTGTCGGTGGAAGATATTTGTGCGGCGGAAAGTTGGGCTTCCCTTCATTGGCTCATGCAGTTCTTAAAGTGTGCCCTTTGGAGAATTGAAAGGTTATCTTTCTTTCTTTTAGAGTCTCTTCAGCGGCTTCAAAAAAGCATGTGCTACGGGAGTTGGCTATATCATTCCCATAGTGAGATACCAAGCAATTGTTTGAAAGAGAACATTAGGTTACTTGCGTAACCCCGGTTTTCTGATAACAGAGTGAGGTATCTCACCAAGCTTCCATACTCGCATAACACAGGGGCAGAGCATGCTTAGAATGCTGTTTCTGGGATCACATCTGTATATATTGGGGGGGGGTGGGCTTCTTGTCAAGAACTATGATTGATCTGTCCTTCGGACAGACGTGGTGTAATTGGTGCTTCCATAGTCTATCATGCTTGAGTGTTTCCCATAGTAGTATACCTTGCTCTGTTCTCAGAGAACCGGGTTACACAAGTAACCTAACAACTTTATATGTACTATAACTTTGTTCTCAAAGTATTATGACATTAATATTGTATTAGAACATATTTTCGTAATTTTGCATTTTTTATTAAAATATTATGACTTTAATCTCATAATCCTAGACTAAAACGTTGTCATACTTTTGACACCAGCAACCAGCATGCATTGCTGTAACCTGTTTTATCACTATCGTGAATATTAAAGATAGACTTTTCTATAAAAACCACATTATATTTGAAAAGATACATTACAATTGTATCACCTAATTACGCATGAGCCATTGAATGTTTCTTATGTCTATATTTACAATAATTATCATTATTATTGCAAACCTTAATTATTCATTATTATTATTTTATAACAATCTAGACCTTTTTTACATTTTAATGGTGTGATGCATGTATTAATTGGTTCCATTGCGGTTGATCTTGTGTATATTAACTATTTTTATTTTGTTAGGGAGCACAGCATTATGACCAGTGCAAGAACACAGAGAGTTTTGCCCCAACAGCACCTGTTCTACTACAGGTGAGACTGTGTGTGTATCTGCCATGGTAACCAAATGCATTTGTCATGCACATGTAGTAGAAGTAAAGGCAGTATCATATGAATGTTTCTTATAAATGCATTGCTTTAGAAATTGCAGTAATATTTTCTTCACAATAATGATGTATTGTTGATCCCAGCATTACCCTCTGTATAGAGTGAGTGATGCCATGTGTACAGGTGTAGACGCAGCACCTCTGGATGAACGGTACTAGCTATTTTGGGAGCGTTATGATGTTATATCTAAGAATGCCTCCAAAAAGGTAAAACAAGATGCTCAGTAAACACATACACAAGCAGTGTTGGACATTGTTACTTCTAAATGTAATGTGCACATTATGGCCTTACTCCTGGCTACACTACACAATTAATCTTTTTCAAAATCAAGATCATTACATAAATGAACATTAAAAGTCAACAATCTTCTCCAATAACAGCTCTTGTGGTGGTTCAAGCCCGCCTAATTCTGAGTGGCCACACTCATCATGGCTGTGAGGTACTGCATGAAAACCTCTATCCTGAGATTAGTGTTCCGTCCTTCAGCTGGAGAAACCGCAACAACCCCAGCTTCATCCTGGTATTAAACCTTAATTTTGTTTACCCCCAAGCTGTTTCAGAGCTCTTAATTTCTTCCATGGTATGCAAAAGGAGTTTTTATAAAATGATCACATTGCACTTTTTTTCATTTAATGACCAGAGGCTTTCAAGCTTCAAGAAAGACAAAGAACAATAAAGTATTAAAGAAGTCCATATGACCTTTATGGTAGCAGCTAATAAACATAGATAATTAATCAGTCATTAAATTAATCCACATGATCATATCAAGACCCAACCCCGCTAAATGCATTTAACAAACAGACAATTGACAAGAGACACCTAGGGAGTATTCCAGAAAGCGTTAATCATTATGTAACTTTGAACTAATTAAAAATCATGTAAATGTAAGTATTGGTTGGTTTAGTCAACTCAGTTCAGTTTATGCATATACAGTAGACAAATCCAGTAGTCATATCAAGTCAGTGTGCAAAGTGCAAATTACTTACATAATGCAGAACATGAGAGTTAACTGGGCACCATGAGACACAAATTTGATTGATGACCGATCATAAAAATTCCATGCCCCCCCCACACCACCCCTCCCACCCAACTGGACACTAGGGTTGGAATAAAAAAATTGATCCATTGATGCATCGCAGTTCTCCCTCCAACGAATCTGAAAATTTCAGAATCGATTCTGAGATTAGTTTTTAACCAGATGTGCGATGACGCTGAGTTTGCTCTAGAAACATCCGTGTATGCTGCTCGCTTCCAATTCCTCGCACACATACACCACTTACCTTCCGTAAAATAATATTTTATCAAATTCGGAAAGGTTGAAGCAAATTACAAGGACATTCATGGGCATCATTGCACAGAATGTGCAGTGAGAGATGCGCGCTTTGTTTGATGTTACACTCGAAGTGTGCGGTCTCGCCCGTCTGTATTTTCCTTTCAAATGCTCTACGAAGTAATCATTTATGTGGTTTAGAATGCGGTTGATTTATATATTTAAAATATGAACCTCACTTACAGAAGGCTGCTTTCAATTTCAAATGCTGACGCGTGCTTTGTTTGTGTAGACTGCTCGCACATGCAGCTGTACACGACTCAGTCTAAGTGGTTTAATGTACTTGTTTAACGGGTTCACAAGAACGAGACGAGATTTTTTGACTTTTTTATTTTAAAGCCTCAATGATGAAATATATAGGGTAAATAAGTATTTTATTCAACTGAAAAACACAAAATGCAAAAAATGTAGGCGCATTTTTAAATCAACTTATACTTTAGGAAATTAAACTTCTTTTTTAATGAATTATATGCAGTAGGCTAATAAACAACGTAAACTAGAGCAGCATGATTCTGGACAAATTGAGAATATTTTTTTTTATATATATATATAAATTGGAGATCACGATTCTCTCACAAAATAACCTAATTTTATTAGTGGTTCTGCCAAAATGTTCATTGCTTGAGTTTTTAAAATATATATATATATATATTAATTTGAACAAAATATAACAGACAATAAGTGTTTTTACACAAACTATAAACTTGTATCCCAGTACTTCTGCTATTTAAATATCTGTAGGACTGCAGCTAACGATTATTTTTACTGTCGACTATTCTATCAATTATTTTTCAATTAATCTATTTATTGTTTTCTCATCAGTTGAGGAATTCTTTATTTAAACTATCAATAAATAATAACAGTAAATTATTACTATTAACCTGTGTTAATAGTAAGTGCTATTAACCTTTTATTTTATTCAAATGTTTTCTCACAATTAATACTTTACAAAAAAGTATAATAATAACAACAACAAGAAAGAAAGAAAGAAGAAAGAAAGAAAGAAAGAAAGAAAAAGAAAGAAGAAAGAAAGAAAGAAAGAAAGAAAGAAAGAAAGAAAGAAAAGAAAGAAAAAAAAAAAGAAAGAGAAAGAAAGAAAGAAAGAAAGAAAGAAAAGAAAGAAAGAAAGGAGAAAGAAAGGAAAGTAAGAAAGAAAGAAGAAAGAAATAGAGGAAAGAAAAAATAACAATAAAGAAAGATAATAACAAGAAAGAGAGAAAAATAAATAATAACAATAAATAATTATAAAAAAAAGAAAGAAAGAGAATTACAGGGCAGTGATACATTCAATAGAAATGCACATTATGGCTGCATTCACAGTTCTCGCGATCGCCCACAGCTCTGACGGCAGCTCCAGTGAATCTTAAGATGAACGCAAATCATTTATCCTTCTCCATCTCTGTGAGTGCATTAAACCCGTCATGATTACATAGGAAACTCAATATCCCATGCGGATGTGAATCCTGACAATGTAAAGGCATCAGTTCAGCTATATATATGCGGTTATGATGGTCGTATAATAATAGAATGCACTATGAGCGTTCTATGAAGTGAAGTGATGTTGCCATACTAGTCTTTACCTTCTTCTATAGAGTCTTGTTTGTGTTAAACATGGCAGAAAAACAGTCTTAAGTAGGGATAACTGCAGGCTCGCGCAATGGGTGTGGCTAAAGGGGCGACGCGTCGACCCACTCCATGCTAATCATGCTAAACAGAAATAACAGAGAAATAAATATGTGTGGTTGAAAAGACCTTTTGTGTTGCTCTTTCTGGATCAACAGCAGCATGAATGCAGAGTTGAATGTCTTTAACACCTGTTTCACATCACGAGTATCAGTGGAGCTTGAGCAGCACATATTTTGTCGATGCCCATATGAATGAAAGCATTCACATCAGAAGCGTGATGATGGCCAACCCTCATTTCATCAACAAGGGCAGCTGCAAAACGTGCTTCTCACGCTCCAATGACACTCGTGATGTGAAACAGTCTTAATAGACATAGCTGAATCATTGTCGTTCAGGAATAAGATCGCGTGGGTGTTTGAATCAAGATTGCAAGTGCAATTTTTAATGATTAATTGTGCAGCACTAATGTAAACATTGCAAAATATTTTGCGAGGATATCATCACGTTCGGATCTAATTCCCAGGGAACACACATACTGATGAAAAAATATATGTATAGCCTGAATGCACTGTAAGTCGCTATCTATAAAAGCATCTGCTAAATGCGTAAATGTAATATTAGGGGGGTTGCCCTAAGTAAGACATGTTCCTGGATCAACATCTTTTGTTGATCCTGGATCAACATTAGGGCTGTGAGGTGGCAGATTTTTACCACTGTGGTGATTATTTCTATATATATTTATTATTTTTTTGGATCAGCAAATTTTTTTTGTAAACTACTATCTTAACTACTAAAGTCGGTAATAAAACAAGAACAATTACACAAATTACAAGCATAGATGAACAGCATACAACATACAATTATAATTAAAGACAGGAACAGTAGTATTCAGGTACAGAAATGTAAAAATGAAGTGTAAAACAACACAATAATGCTTACTGCATAAGTTAAATATAGATGATTAGCAGACAGAAGCAGGTATTATAGGCTGCTGTCTCTTTAAGACTGCACGGACCAAATACTGACTGTTTACCAGAATACTTGCCAAAACGGGTATTTTAACACAAATTTGTGTGCATGTATCCATCCGTTGAGGCGTTGTCTGAAACGCGGTATCTGAATCACGCCTCTCTCTTTCTCTCACTCTGCGTGTGCGCGCATCAGTGTGTGCAGCGTGGCAGCGGCGCTGAATGCCAAAAATGGAATATGAGTCCCGAAACGTGTGCAAATGATAAACTTTCACTCTATGGTGGTTAAACTTATCAGTTAATCTGCGAATCACATGCGTGCTGAACCGTGGGGACTGGTCCGTACGGATCATCTACGATCCGTTGATATATATATATATATATATATATATGGGGTGTAAATCGGATGGTTCGTCAAAATTCGATACGATATCGATTCTCATACCCAGCGATACGATATTTGCCGATACCTCAAAAAATTATACGATTCGATACAGGAGTATATCTATCGATATTATCATATTTTATACCTATTTTAAACAACCATCTACATTTGTATTAACTCACAAATGCAACCAAAATATATAATATGAACATAAATCTAAAAATGCTACTATGGGCTCAGTTCTAAACATCTTTTCTACAGATAACCAAATTACAAGCAATAACAGAAAATAAATACAATAGAAGAAAGACACAAGTTCAATAAACAGTGCTTTTCAGTTTTTTCAGCTCAGTCTAAATAAATTTTCAGGTACACTAAAGAAATGTAATAATCAAATGTAAAATAAGGTTATTTAGTCAGGATCAGTGAGCACTTGTATTTTTCTTTGACAGCATTATATTTATTATTAGTTTTCTTTTCACTTTAAGAATGAAAGCACAGATTTAATATACTGATACACATGCCTTTTTTCTCCACGGTTTTCATTAAGACGTATGCTTTTCTTAACCTACTGTTTACAAGGATATTAGCCAAAACATGCATTTTGATGTAGTTTTGTCTGAATTTATTCATCCATGCTCAAAAAAGCGGAGGAGAGCTCAATTTAGTATTCGCGCAGAGTTGAAGTGGCTGTCTGTGTGCGCTTCAGATGTGTGTGCATGCGCACGCTTCAGATGTGTGTGCGGAAAACTTCTCACACAGCGCGCGACTGTTCCGCCAACAATCCGAGTGCCTTGTGCCTTCGGGTAGTCCTTATACCGAGTCCTGATACGTGAGATTGAATGAGAATGCATGTGTTGGTGGTAATGCATAGACAAACATTATATGAAATGTGGACAGTGCCAAAATAAAGGTGCCTTTTTATACTACAGATATCGATATTTTACGTGTGGCATCGATGCATCATATCGTCATACATTGTATCGATATATCGATGAATCGTTACACCCCTATATATCTATATATATATATATATATATATATATATATATATATATATATATATATATTCAATGGCTGTAGCTATTGAATATTTTAGTAATCGAGTATTCTACCAAAAATTCCAGAGTAATCGGATAAGAAATACTTTTTTCTTTTTAAAGAGCAATCCTAAATGCAATCCTAAATATACAAGAGAAAATAAGACAAGTCGCTCAAAATGAACAAGTTATTTGTTTCCTTTTTAGAAAAAAATATTGTTTTTATTGCTGAAATGGCATATATTAATAACTGAAAACTAAACCTATTTAGTGCATTTAATTGCCATATTACATAAAAATGCAAACACAAATAAGGTAAGGTACAGATAAGGTAAACATGGTACAACCTAAAACTAAGAAATAAATCAAAATAATAGTATTAAAAAATTATACTAAAACCTAAATATTGTGCAACTTAACTTCCTCCTTTGATCCTAACTACAGCACAAGCATGACACAAGCCTTTACTGGCTTCTTAGAAGAATTGTGGCTTCTTTGTAAGAGGCAAAAATCAATGGACAGGAAGCTAATGTGGAACAAAAACAAGAGTCCATATACATAACATTAACACATTTTCAGCAACATGAATTTAAAGTTATTTGGAGAATAAACCCTCTTAATTGTCTCTCTGCATACTGGTGTGTGTGTGTGTGTGTGTGTAATCCTTTAAAGGAGCATGTGGTTGCAAACACAGTGCTCTGTATGTAGTTACAGTCAGGGATGGGCAGTATTTAAAATACATATTTGAAATACAAAATACTATTTAGTATTTTAATACCTTTGAAGAATACATTTAATCTTAGTATTTTTGTATTTTCAAATATATAAAATACTTTTTGCCAATCAACCTCTTTATTAGACTGCTGGTTTACTCTATCAACAGTTCAGACATGCAACTTTCATGCATGTGAGCTGCAGCTGTATGACTCTGTATGAAATTTTCTGGATTCCTGTAAGGAAACAAGGAACAATACTGCCTTCGTGTGCTATCAAAATGTCCAATTTCAGAAGTCCTGATTACAAGCATGTTGCATTCAAGTGCCTTCGTAGAGGACGCCAGGTTTCCTGGGAAAGTCTTATTAAAGTCAAAATCGTAGATATATAATTTTGCATAAAACGTAGCATCCCATATCATCATTCACAGTGCTATCTTTATAGTTAGCTTGTTGATGATTCTGGCTTTTCAGTAAAATACATGCTGTTTTGCTGTGTATAAACCATACAAAATGCTAGAAATGTTTATTGCACTACTATGTGCATAACTTTAACATTAAAACAAGTTGATCTTGCTTTTGTGGGGAAAAAAAGCATACCTGTCTCAGCAGGTAAAAAAAAAAACCTAGCAAGGGTATTAGCACTGGTCAGTCTTGTTAGTTTTTTTGGGGGATCAGATTTTGGTTTTATCAGCTAGTCAAATGTGTTCATTAAACTTTATCATTACCAGTGTTGGGGGTAACGCATTACAAGTAATGCGAGTTACGTAATAATATTACTTTTTTCAAGTGACTAGTAAAGTAACGCATTAGTTTGTTTTTTTCCATTTATTGACTGAGTGCGCTGTGTGAACATGATCTTACTGTAGTTCTAATCTAGACTAAATGTGAATGTGTATTAATTATCCCACTCGCAAAAAACAGATTCAGTATTAGTCAAAATTAAAACAGTGAAATGCAAACTCAGAATATGACGCAAACCTGCAATAATTACATATGTTAAACAACATAAATATATCTAATCTCATTTTATTAACCAATGTGTTTGCTGCTGACCTTTGATGATCCAGTTCAACCATATAATAAGCAAAAATCGCTTTAGATAAACTAACAATTGTGCTTCGTTGTTTTTTTTATTGCTGAAGAATGTTGAACCTTTTTTTTCTGCGTTCTACTGTACAGAAGTTAATTTACTTTTTTCAGCCTGAGGTTTATTTATTACACTTTTTGATGTGAAATGGCTTTTACATTTGCCAAAAATAGAACTTGTATTAAAAACAATCAAGCCCTGCTCATATTTAAAAAGTAACGCAAAAGTAATGTAACACATTACTTTCCATAAAAAGTAACTAAGTAATGTAATTATTAGTTACTTTTTTAGGGAGTAACGCAATATTGTAATGAATTACTTTTAAAAGTAACTTTCCCCAACACTGATCATTACTGCTTGCTATGGCGATATGACAATATTAATGTGGGCGATGATATAAAGTGTAAATCGATTGAACTTTTTCTATATTGTTTATCACCGTGGTATGCAAATAACCTGTCTGTGGAGCTTTTAGTGGGCAGGAATTGACACAATATAAAAACATAGATAATTGAGTAATAAGCAGCTTTCTGTGTGTGTGTACCAGTGGCGGCTGGTGAACATTTTTTGAGGTGGGGCTGCACAAACAATTCTTCACAATAAATCAAACCGTCAGGCTGATCTGGACCCAGCTTCTTTACCTTCAGTTTTTCTGCCAAAGTTCTCCTCTCAACGGACATTGGAGTAGAGCTTGCACAGAGTTAGGTTCGTGTCCGGAATTAATAGTTAGTATACTTGTTGCTGTTTGCAGTAGCACTGCTGTGTCTGCTCCCTGCTGTATTCTGCTCACATGCGCTGATAATACAGCTTATGAGACGCGCCTTTTCCTTTAGCGCGCACACACACACACACACACACACACACACACATTGAAGCACGCGTGACGTCTCAATGAGGACATAAACAGACGAACAACATTTGCAGAACTGCTCTGAGAGTCACTTCATGAGTGTTTCATTTGAGTAAAACATCCTCATATCATACACCACACAAATGTAATGGTATTCACGGCAACCCATCAAAATAAAAGTCAGTTTTTTTTTATTAAATCACTTTTATTGTCACATCACCACAGCACATGTGAAGAATATGAAAATATATTTTATTGGCTTGTGTTTTTTTTTTATTCCGTGTCGTTAAAATGTAGTTATTAAAAGTCTTACAAAATTACTTTAAATTATTTAATACAATAATTATTACAAAGCAGTTTTGGTTTTCGACCAAGCACATCCAGAATTCTCTGTTTTGGCCCAGAATTTTCATTTCGGTGCATCCCTACCATTTAATGTAACTACATACAGAGCACTGTTTGCCCACATGCTCCTTTAAAGGATTACACACACACACACACACACACACACACACACACACACACACACACACCCCAGCGTGCCAAACAGCCAAAAGGTCCAAGCGTATCTGCAAGATATTGATTTCCATCTGGAAATGCGACCTAACGTTACGGACAAAGATAAACTCTACTTACTCCGAACGACATCCAGTCCTGAAGTACGCAGCTTCCTTGACCGGCAGCCTGTTAACACAAAGACTGACTATCAACGGCTTCGAAAAGCCCTCATTAAAGAGTTTGCCGACCCTGAGTCCGATCAAGGCTTAGTGGCTGCCCTGGAGACGAGACAAGGACGTCACAAACCTCCTCAAGCTTACTATAGTCGACTCAGACAAGCATATTTTGGAACTCGCAATGATTCTGACATGGAAGATGAACTGAACTTTAAAACTCTCTTCCTCAGGAACCTTCATCCTGGCATAAGCCACCATCTTGGCGTTCTCGCATGTCCACGAACGATGAACACTCAGCAGTTGCGAGACTTGGTGCAAAAGGCCTACTACAAACAAAAGATGGCCTCAGAAAAGAGCGCAAAAACCCCAGCAGTTCTTGATTTCAACACGCAACACCATGAACTGGCTCTAGAGGGCACCCAACGCCAAGACAATGCTAAGCCACCACACAGAGAGTGGAATGCACCTCCGTCCAACAGAGAACGAGACTCACACGCTGGCACCCGACCTAAACAGAGGTATGACCGCTGGGATGGACCGCGTGGACGTCAACGCTCACCTGGACGACACTGGGATAGATCGTGGAACCAGCCAGGCTCGTATGGAAACTCCAAGGGAAAGCGACAAACTCACCCTGGAGCAGTCAGCCCAAGGAATCGACGAAAGAATTCACCAGGATTCCAAACTGACCGAGCTCAAACTGAATCCACACAAGAACAAGAAACACCACCGCATTTCGACTCACAAAAGCTGATGGAAATGATGGTAAAGGAGTTCTTCCAACGAAAAGAGGAGGACCGGAAGTGGGAAAAGAAAGAGAAACCAGATTCAGCCTGACTAGCTGCCGGACGAAAAGGCAGTGACAAGCTGAACAAATCAGCCACAGAAAACAGCACTGCTTCACCTCACTCTCAGAGAACAGTAAACACCCTAACTTCAGATGGACATGAAACCCCACCTGAAAACCCAGCAACAGAGTTAAACACTAACTCAACACCTAATACTCCAAATCACAGCAGCGTCCAACAAACACCTGCTGATGAAACTCCAAGTTCCTGAAAGTGCTGTCTCAGTCACCTGCCATTCCTCCGAAGAACACCAGATCAGTTCTGACATCCTAAACGTTTCCTCCCAAACTCCAACCCCTCAAATGACCAAACCGATGCCCTCACCACAGCAGGTGCATTACATGAAGAGTCATGGACACTTCATACCCTCCCACCCAACCCTACAGTGGCAGCTGTAACCTGCCGCCAGCACGCCACTGGCGCGCACACCCCTGCAGTGCCATACCACCTCAGTTCGCTGCTGACGATCTCCTCATCCTCCGAACTGCGGATTCGTCACTCCAAACAATGACAGCTCACATGTCAAACCCATTTGAACATTCCATTTCCTCTACGGCCCTGAACACATCCTCCGAGCTCCGCAAGCTCCACTCTGTCAAGTACATGCTGCATCTGCGAGACGGTGTCCACACGTATGTCCCTGAGCCACTCACTGCGCCAAAGCTCGTAGTACCTCACGGCCAGAGGGGGAGTACGCTGACACACACGATGCACCATGATGGGTTGCCAGTTCCAACGGCAAATCCAAACCACCGACAGGAAAAAGGGGGAAGATCAAGCCCACTGACACAGACCGACAACCATATGCTCTACCACACAAGCATAAGTATTGTCATTTTAGGAAAACATATAGCAACCATGCTTAGACACAACCTATATTCTCTCCTCCGCAGCACTGCTAGGACCAATCTAGTAGAGAGGAGTTACTCTCAATTAGTTTAAAAAAAAAAATATTTTTATAAAAAAAAAATATATTTTTTTTTTGCTTTGTCGTTTGGTTTCTTTATCTCGTGTCTCACTTTGTGTTTTTCCTTTCCTCTCTCTCACTTTGAACCCCCTTAACCAATCCTTGAATCCAGGTCCTGAAATTGAGATCGACTTCCGTCAATAAAGTCATCGTAACTCGCTGTGAGAACCGTTGTCAACCGATCAGGCCACCCGCCAAAATCATGAACGACGAACGACATGATACGCGATGTTCAAGTTCCTTGATCGACAACTTAGCTATGAATAGGATTCTGTGCTACGTGATACCTCTTAGCCTTGTTCAAACGTCGTAACTCCGGCCACTACGGGCCCCGCTAGTCTCATCCAAACCCATCTCGCCCCTTTCCCGGTAGCGCTATTCCCATATACGCAAACCCGGAAACAGGTGACTTAATGTCTCTTTTCAGTTTGCCCGTTATCGACGTTAATAATGTTTACTGGCTCAGAGACGTTGTGAATGTGGGATTACGGCAAGGGAAAACCTATGTCAAAATCCACACTCCTAAAGTCGCCGCGTATCATGAGAACAACGAGCAGTTGTATCTGGCCCCAAACCTAAAGATGGGCACGCTCACTTAGGACATTCACTCCCTCTACCGAGTAAACTCTGCGTACGCGATAATACCAAGGGCATCTGTGGTTTAGAATCCATTAAAACCAACACTAGCTGCCCCGCCGAAGAAACACCACGTTCTCAAGTTGAGGTAACGCAAGCCGAAATCATCGAAAACCGATGGCTGGTCAACACCCCAGCACGAACAGCTACCCTCACGTGCGATCAACACGACACCGCATTAGGTTGCCTAACCAAACTTTATGGATCACGGTCCCTAAGGGCTCGATCCTCCATATTGACGAGTTAGCATTGTATCACCTTACCGACGATGAGTATCAGGCTGAAATCAAAATTTCTTATTGGCTTGACACCGGTTGACACAGCTTTAGAAGCTGTCGCTCGCCTTCCGCCCGCCGGCGCGCCAATTATTCGGTCCTGGTCTGCCGCTGACACGGCGCTTTGTATCTCTACTATCGTAGGATATGTTGTGACTTTGACACTGGCCTTCCTCCTACAACAAGCGAGTGAACGTCGTTCAAGAGTCTCTCAACAAATGCACGTCAGGCGTCCCTCGCCTTTTTCGACGTGGTAATCTCGACCTAGAAGCCGAACCCAAGAATGTGACCAACCTGATTGAAATCATGCCTATACCGTCCGTCGAGACCCCGACAATTAAACCAGTCAAAATGACCCAATTGTCAATAATGCTAAACAAGGTATCCCTATGTCTTCTCAAGTTTCTAACCTGTTCTCTCCCAAATTACCCTGCACCAGGTTTCAGTCAGTGATAGAGATGTCGTTTGTGGGTCTTGTGTGTGTCCGTTCTCTCTGCCTTTTTGTTCCAGTGCCTGACGATGTTCCATCGGGAACATCACCACGCAAAAGGGGGATGTGTAACACCATGTCAACCTGAAGACACACACAGAGAATTCAACAAAAACAAAAACATTATTAATTACTCCAGGATCCCCTGTCCCAGAGATGGCTATCTGACCAAGCAAGCTAACGTCTTCAAGGCGCCTCCAGGTCTACATTCCAAGCGCATATTTCACCCCCCCCCCCTCTCATCCAGCACAAATCGCGCCCTTTTCAACGAGACAGACAAAGAAACGCCATCCACCAGGATTCTTGACATTTATTTCAATCATGACTATTACACCATCTACACAAAGAAATATATGGATATTCATGTTGTATTCTTTCTCTCATATGCTGGGATAAATATGAATTACTTAGGACAATGTGGGTGATTTTTAATCATGCTTTAAACGGCATAAACTGTAGTGTGTGTGTGTTTTAAATGCGATGTTTAGTCTCTAAAAAAAGCTGGCATCATATGTAACAAATTATGTTGATGACCGTTAAACTTTAGCATCATGTGTGACTAAACATATATATAATCTGTAAGGTTGTATCTTTCACGGAATAAATGAAATATTGGATCACGTGGACATCAACCCCAGAAAGCTTGGACATAGGGGGCTCCACCCTGTACCGACGCTCTGATTGGACCAGCCGCCTGTGGGCGATGTCCAAAAACGGACAGTTTAAAACGACGCGCGAGAGTGCGCGCCCTCTCTCTCTTGAACATCTTTTGAACAGCTCTTGAAACTAACTCTTCCTGCTCTCCAACGCCGGAAGGATGGCCCGCTGGACCCTCGCCTTGAGACCGGCTGAGAGAACCAACGCACGCGTGAATCAAAGACTGTGTAAACGCCGTAACGTCGCAGAACCAGCAGCGTAACGACGCTTCCATCTCAACGCAAAACCAGCATCAAATAGCCTCCGTTCCAACACGGCTCCACCGTGACGTCACGCGGCAGTTCCAGCGATACCACGTGCTTCCAACCGAGAGCCCCCGAAGAAGCCTGAACTGACCACGTGATACCCGCAACAAAGAACCGAGCAACGCGTGGAAACCCACGTGGAAACGAAACCAAACATCCAGCCTGCTTTTCCATCATAAAGCAAGTAACAAACTAAACATTCCTAACTCTGACTGAACTGGTAAAATTTTGATCTGAATGCAGAAAAGAAAGCCTAGGCATCTTTCGTGATCTTTTTCTGGTTAGTTAAGTTATGAAATAGGAAAGAATGGTATTCTTTCAACATTTAACCTCAAAACTCCCGTATGTGTGTGTGCATGATTGTGTTTTAATAGTTTAGTCCTGTGTGTAGTAGCATATTAGTATCGTAAATAAACCGTGTTTCATTTTATAAAGAATTGTCTCTGGAATGTGATTTTAAGTATTTTTTTCCTTATTTGCCAAGACGACGCTAACCTAGCTCGAATTTGAGAAAATGTATTAATCTCGTTTTATTGTCCCATGGCCATGAGGCAATAGAAGCGAGATTTAATAAGAGATATACTGATGTAGTGATCGCTGGACGAACACTTAAAGTATAAATCGTAAGTTAAATATTAATATTACTTCAATCAAGCAATATTGAATATTTAATAAATAATTCCCGGAGCTGAAACAATAGCTCTATATTTAATTGCATTACACAAAGCACAGGTTTTGCTTAGGGGGTTAAAATACTATACAAACTAAATATTTACTTGCTGATGTTTCTATTTATAAATACTCAAAGGTATTAAAAAAATCAAAAACGATCTTTTTACACTCCAAAGACTGCATACACTTTTCTTGCCAAAGCAAACCTTCTGCAAGAATGTATAAGTTGGTGGGCATACACAAGTAAGGGATATTGCCCATTTTGATCAAGCCAGGTTTCTGTTTTTAAAATGTTACTTTTCCTCAGATAAAATGTCATGAATTTATTATTTTTTTTCCTACATTTGATCTTACATTTGACAATTAAATTCAATTCTATTGAGTTTGCATCTGTGTTCTAAAATCTGGGCTTTGAAAGTATAATTTCTTGTACAGTTGAAGTCAAAAGTTTATGTACACCTTAACATAATTAACATTTTGCAGATTCTGCAGGTGTATGTGAACATTTCACTTCAACTTTAAGTATTTGTACTTGTGTTTAAAAAATGGAAAGGTAATCCACAGTTGCGCGTACCACAAGGTCTCTGTTCAATTGAGTGCAACTGCATCCTGCAAAGCTGACACTGCAAGCAGTATACTATGATTTCTTAATGTATTAAGCATTTCCACACTTTGTCATTGTTTTGTGAAGATTTATAAACTTGCTCAAAAATGAATTTAACAAAAATAGCTAATTGGGTACTTGTATTGTTTTTTTTTTTTTTTTTTTTTTTTTTGCTGGTGAATAGTGTTGCATTACATGGCGATCATTGCCCCATCTGCCAACGTGTGGAAAAGGAATTACACAAACTCTCACTTGCACTTAACTGCTCCTTTCAGGTAATACATAATATAGATATAATTGTTTCTTAAGTAATTGTAATTACTGGATTTTTCTTTTTACTATAACCTGCTGATTTTTAGATGTTTTGATGTTGTAGTATAGTTGTAGGAGTTCTCATGAGAATGTACGAGAAGCGAAAGGATGAGGAGATTGAGATGAGTGATGGACAAGCAGAACTTGGTTCATTAAAAAGTTGCTTTCAAAGTAGCTACCAATGATGTCTTCTTTTATTTGAGTATGACATCACTACAAATTTGGTGACGAGGATCAAAAAAGGAAATCTGTCGTTAGACTGACTTTTGGAATAGAGAGGGATCAGAACGGAAAAACGTTGCAATGGGCTCTGCAAAGTTAACACCACCTGGACCACTTAACCTCTTAGTTGTGGATTTATATTTATATATATGGAGAGAGTCTTCAATTTATTCGAAGTAGCAAGTGGATTAAAAAAAGCAGTGGACAATGTGAAAAGAGCAATGTTGCTGCATTGTATAGTAGTGCCAGTACAGCGTATTTTCACCAATCTGCCAGCTGAAAAAATATTTATGAACAGCCTGTGGATGCTTTGGATGCGTACTTCACTCCTTGGAGGAATATTGTCATGAAAGTCATAAATTTAGACAGAGAGCTCAATCATCGGAAGAGACAGTTGATGCATTTGTGAACTCATTAAGAAACTTGGTCAAAACATGCAAGTTCGGAGCTTTGGAATCCAATATGCCGAGAGATCAACTGGATCGGGCTTTCTTCTGTTCAACCTAACGAGTTTCACATAAATATTTATTTCAGGAATTTTAATAACCACCCAGCCTGTTTTATTTAGCTGTGCGTGTAGTTAAATCTGTATGGTGAAGCTGCGCTACCCATAGACAACGCAGAATGGATGAGAAACAGATAAAAACTAAAACAAAATAGACGTAGGGGGGTCCCTCAGATATCTTTTGGTAAAAAATAATGATGACAAGTCGGATTATGCTCACACAGATAGGATACAGTACATTTACTTAATTAATTGTCTACAGTCATTCATTTGACTAAAGTCTGTTTATAGGCTGTCAAAATGTAAATGACTCTACTACAACATCTATTGATGATGAGAGCATGACATTGTTTAGGCTACTGCTTGTTTTGTGCTGCTCCGGTGAAGATAAGAGGAAAAAAAATAGTCAAAAAAAGAAAACTTCTTATGCTACTGACTTTTTTGACGGTTCATTATCTCTTTTTCTATCTTTCTACTATATTTATTCACTCCATGTCGGAGCTTTTGTATTTTACCTACATATGTTGGAAACATGCACAAATTTTTCATTACAATTTTTAACATTGTATACATTTACATTTAATCATTCAGCAGATGCTTTTATCCAAAGTGGTTTACAAATGAGTTATGTGTCAACTCTGCAATTATATCTGATCATTAATTAACTATTAGTCTAATGATTATTGCAAAGTCATCAAAACTGTCTCAGGGGTTCAAATCTATCCAAAATGTCGAAAACGATTCAAAATGATTGTGCATGACATTCTTTGTAGTATACAGTATGCATGCAGTCATACAAACTCATTAGTGAAATCTAAAAGGACAGCTGGCACCATTACTCAGACTGGAATTTTCACTAGTAAATGAAGATTACATTTGCAAATACATTGCTACTGAATTTGAACAGTGATATCTCCAGTGAGTTTATTTTCTACTTTTTTTATATTTTAATGAATTTGGAAGTCACATCAAGTATTTATTAGGGTAAGTAATTAAAAAGTCGAACAATAGCTTATCTCTCTTTGTTATATAACATTGCATTGACTGAATATGTATATTTTTGTATATATTGCTGATGAACTCAAAAGCCTGTTCTTATAAATTATATATAGTCATGAATACCATGATCAAATAAATACTGATTTAAATATATTTCAATACAGCCTATAGCAACACATCACAACCCCAGCCTCTTATTTGAGCGCTGTTTTAGACAATACATGCACTTTTGGACATGGGATGGTAATTGCAAATAGCCTACTGTAAATGCAAATCGGCTAAAGGTGGATTTATATTATGAGTGTGCACAGCCCTCGAGGCTTAACATGCTGATAAATAACTAAATAGATAAATAACTAATTCTTAAGGCTTTAGCGGTGTGTTCAGCCATCCATCGATTTTTATGTAACAGGCCTAACATAAATAATGTAGCCTAGTTGAGTTGGACAGCAGAGTCCATAAGGGGGAAATCCATAGTCTTTCAATTATACAGTGCTCAGCGTAAATGAGTACACCCCCTTTGAAAAGTAAAATTTTAAACAATATCAGCCATCCATCGATTTTTATGTAACAGGCCTAACATAAATAATGTAGCCTAGTTGAGTTGGACAGCAGAGTCCATAAGGGGGAAATCCATAGTCTTTCAATTATACAGTGCTCAGCGTAAATGAGTACACCCCCTTTGAAAAGTAAAATTTTAAACAATATCTCAATGAACACAAAAACCATTTCCAAATGTTGACAAGACTAAGTTTAATATAACATCTGTTTAACTTATAACATGAAAGTAAGGTTAATAATATAACTTAGATTACACATTTTTCAGTTTTACTCAAATTAGGGTGATAAAAAATTAGAAAGATTTTGTAAGATCTTTACAAAATATAGGAAACAAGGGCTTGAGAGTACACCAACAAAAGGATAAAAATCGACAGATCTTGTCCATGTTTTTGCCACAAAATTACGTTTTATTATGTATGGAAAGCACATAGCCTACTCTCTTTCTCCCGCTCTCTCCCTCACAGACACACCTATATGTTAGTTTTCACACACCTTAACATAAGCGCTAATGTAAGTAGCACTACTCTGATGATTTTATCAGTAACATAGTTTTAAAAACGTAAAAAACTACATGACTTCTCACAAGCGAGGTAGCAACAACGGCATGTTCGTGAAGAAAATGAACTTGAAGTCTCACTATAGACATTGCTGCGATCACTGACTCACAGAGGTAACATTAATCTCTTTCTGTCTCATAACTTAGTTATTAACTGCATTAGTCTGCTATCAACGGCTCAAGCCTCCGTTACAGTTTAAAATTACGTTTTGTAATTAGCAAGGGAGGCGTTGGATGAGATACGGAAGTAATAATCCTACTCACATTAGCTACTGAAGTAGAAAAACCGGACGAATGTCTTGAAATATATCATCTGATCGATGTCTTGATGTGTGGCAACCGAAGTATAAGCAGAATAATTGACTTCGAGCCATTTAATTATTATAAAAATAATGCACACCCGAGGTGTAACGGACACGACGCAAAGTGTGCATTATTTTTCTTATAATTAAACGGCCCGTTGTCAATTATTCCTTACTTATATATCAATTTGATTAGCCAAGTGTTACAAGAGTTGTGTTTGTATCATTGTAGACAGGTGTGGAATTTTGTTTACTCTTTCTGCATGTTACATTGTTATGCTAGTGGGTGGTCATGTGAGTGTATCAATGACATACTGAATGAAATGTAAGTTATGTAAAAACTATATCACACTTGTAATCGTGCTGTTAGACTCTATATCAGCAGACTGTGGTTATCTGTGTCCTCATTACGATCTAGAGCAGGGGTTTTCACCCATTTAGGTACATGCCCCCCCCCCCCCCCCCCCAAGTTTGTCTAATTTC
>JAPDDN010000181.1:0-80553 GCA_027422405.1 Ptychobarbus kaznakovi | reverse complement strand
CCAGTGTAGTCTGGAATTACAATCGCCAGCGTTTCTGAGCCAATGACTTCAAGAAAAGACAGCATCAAGATTCACAAGATGCTATTTTACACACACACGCACGCACGCACGCACGCACGCACGCACCATGCACTCACACACTCTCTCCCTCTCTCTCTCACACGCGCACACACACACACTCTCCCTCTCTCTCTCTCTCACACACACACACACACACACACTCACTCTCTCTCTCACACACACACACACACACGCACACACACACACACACACACACACACTCACACTCTCTCTCTTCTCTCTCTCTCGCGCACACTCTCTCTCTCTCCTCTCTCCTCTCTCTCTCTCGCACACACACATCACACACACACTCTCTCTATCTCTCCCTCACACACTACACACACACACACATTCTCTCTCCCTCACACACACACACACTCTCTCTCTCCTCTCCTCGACACACACACACACACACACACACACTCTCTCTATCTCTCCTCTAACATCACACACACACACTCACTCTCTCTCTCACACACACACACACACACACACACACAGCACACACGCACTCACACACACACACACACACACACTCTCTCTTTCTCTCTCTCCGCGCTCACATCTCTCTCTCTCTCTCGTCTCTCTCTCTCTCTCTCTCGCACACACACACGGTCACACACACACCTCACTCTCACACACACACTCTCTCTATCTCTCTTCCCCTCACACACATACACACACACACACATTCTCTCCCCTCACACACACACACTCTCTCTCTCTCTCGCACACACCCACACACACACACACACCACACACACACACACACACACACACACACACACACACACACACACACACACACACCACACACACACACACATCTCTCCTATCCTCCTCACACACACACTCTCTCTCTCTCTCTCACACACACACAAACACTGCCACATGGGGGTGGGAGACAGGTATGTTCTCCCCACACCAAGAGACCCTAATTGTTGATAGGGTCCATGAGAACAATGCCATTAAACTGAGTGAAATTCAGCAGAAGATCATTGAGGACCATGTAAATTTTGAGGGTATCAACAGTGTCAGCCTCTCTACTGTTGATCGTGTCCTAAAGCGCAACAGACTGCGCATTAACAGCTATACAGAGTACCCTTTGATCGCAACTCAGACAGAGTCAAAGAGCAAAGATTCCAGTATGTACAGGTTGGCATATACAGTGGGGCAAAAAAGTATTTAGTCAGCCACCAATTGTGCAAGTTCTCCCACTTAAAAAGATGAGAGAGGCCTGTAATTTTCATCATATGTATACCTCAACTATGAGAGACAAAATAAGAAGAAAAAAATCCAGAAAATCACATTATAGGATTTTTAAATAATTTATTTGCAAATTATGGTGGAAAATAAGTATTTGGTCACCTACAAACAAGCAAGATTGCTGGCTCTCACAGACCTGTAACTTATTCTTTAAGAGGATCTCTGTCCTCCACTCGTTACTTGTATTAAAGGCATCTGTTTGAACTCGTTATCAGTATAAAAGACACCTGTCCACAACCTCAAACAGTCACACTCCAAACACCACTATGGCCAAGATCAAAGAGCTGTCAAAGGACACCAGAAACAAAATTGTAGACCTGCACCAGGTGGGAAGACTGAATCTGCAATAGGTAAGCAGCTTGTGTGAAGAAATCAACTGTGGAGCAATATTAAAAATGGAAGACATATAAGACCACTGAAAATCTCCCTCGATCTGGGACTCCACGCAAGATCTCACCCCGTGGGGTCAAAATGATCACAAGAACTGTGAGCAAAAATCCCAGAACCACACGGGGGACCTAGTGAATGACCTGCAGAGAGCTGGAACCAAAGTAACAAAGGCTACCATCAGTAACACACTGCGCCGCCAGGGACACAAATCCTGCAGTGCCAGACGAGTCCCCCTGCTTAAGCCAGTACATGTCCAGGCCCATCTGAAGTTTGCTAGAGAGCATTTGGATGATCCAGAAGAGGATTGGGAGAATGTCATATGGTCAGATGAAACCAAAATATAACTTTTTGGTAAAAACTCACTTGTCGTGTTTGGAGGAGAAAGAATGCTGAGTTGCATCCAAAGAACACCATACCTACTGTGAAGCATGGGGTGGAAACATCATGCTTTGGGGCTATTTTTCTGCAAAGGGACCAGGACAACTGATCTGAGTAAAGGAAAGAATGAATGGGGCCATGTATCGTGAGATTTTGAGTGAAAACCTCCTTCCATCAGCAAGGATTGAAGATGAAACGTGGCTGGGTCTTTCAGCATGACAATGATCCCAAAACACACCGCCGGGCAACGAAGGAGGTGGCTTCGTAAGAAGCATTCAAGGTGCTGGAGTGGCCTAAGCCTGTCTCCAGATCTCAACCCCATAGAAAATCTTTGGAGGGAGTTGAAAGTCCGTGTTGCCAGTGACAGCCGCCCCAAAACATCACTGCTCTAGAGGAGCTCTGCATGGAGGAATGGGCCAAAATACCAGCAACAGTGTGTGAAAACCTTGTGAAGACTTACAGAAAACGTCCCGGGTTACGTATGTAACCCTGGTTCCCTGAGGGAACGAGACGCTGCGTTGAGATGCTATGGGGAACGCCATCAGCGTTGTCCAGCTCTGAATCATATGTGTAATCAGTCAAAATTGACGGCCAGACGTCAGGTGCGGTGACGTCATGACCAGATGCTAAAAAGCACGTGATGTGCAGCCGGCGCCAGCTTCCAGGAATGAAGCATAGCTCTAGTAGGGATGCCGGAAGTATGGCCCTGTGACGCAGCGTCTCGTACCCTCAGGAACCAGGGTTACATACGTAACCCGGACGTTCCCCCTCCGGGAACATCGAGCTGCGTCGAGACGCTATGGGGAACGAGATGTCCACGCCGCCATACCTTGCAAATCCCTGCTTAGTGTGTGGAATGCACAGCTATGGCAAGGGAATAGACAAGCCAGATGGCTCGCAGAGCCAGGTCGTAGAACCTGGAAAGTTAGGGGCGTAGACCACCCACCAGCGTCACAGATGTCCCTGCACAGGTAACACCTGCCAGAAGGCCTTGGAGCCGCCATACCTTAATTTGAGTGAGCCTTGATTCCCAAAGACGAGGGAGATCAGAGGACTCGAGGTCATAGGAGAGCATCCCAGATCCACTACTTAGTATAAGCACCCTGGCCTCCCGGAGGAAACCGTCCAAAGAGTTTTTCCTACTGAAAGGCCACCAAGAGGGGTGTGTGGAGGTCGCTATAGCCGCCACGTAGACCTTCAGGGTGGAGTGGGGCTAACCCTGCGGAGAAACGGGCCCCGGCGAGAACTCCAGCACTGTACCAGCAGGCAGTTAACTGGATCAAGCTGGCGTCTCTGCACCCTGATCTCAACTTCAGGCGTACAGTTTCCTTATTGAGGGAGCTCTAGATTGGGGATGGTCTCAGCAACCTCAGTTGAGAGACCAGAGGCTATGAGTTGTGCCCCCTCGGGAGCCACACCCACAGTTTCCACAACTCCGAGCGGGGGTGAAAGATCATGCCCGCTGCCAGTGAGAGGAGATCCCTCCTGACGGGAATCTCCCATGGAGAGCCGTCGAGGAGAGAAATCGGGTCAGAGAACTATACTCGGCCCGGCCAGAACAGGGTTTTTCAATAGAAGGACCCCATCCATGCGCACTCTCTCTAGAACTCCCAGGAGCTGAGCGATCGGGGGAAGGCGTACAGACGAAGCCTCAGCCACGATTGTACCATAGCATCCAGCCCCATCGGAGCTGGATGTCTGCCTTGACAGGATGGCTGCTCCTATATTGCCACAAAGGGAAGAACCCGATATTAATACGCTTTGCCCCCAAAGCACATTTCAGGAACTTCCTGTGATGGGGAAGGAGTATGCATCTTTAGATCGCTCATGACCACCAGTCCTCGGATCTGGTGTGAGACACGTGCTTGAAGAGAGCTTTCTGAACTTAAGTCGTGTGACTGAGTGGTTCAGTTAGCTTAGATCTAAGACGGACGCAACCCCTTTCCCAGGAACAATGAAGTACGGCTGTAGAACCCGGACTCTTTGTCTAGAGCAGGGACCACCTCGATGGTCTCCTCCCTCAGGAGAGTGCTCACTTCTTGTTCCATTACCAGAGCCTGCTCGGGACCCACCAGCATGGGAGTGCCCCGTAGAAAGGCTGCGGCAGAGCGCCACATAGCCTTGCTCTACAGTGTGCGTGACCCATCGAGACACATTTGGCAGCAGTTTCCATGCTGCCGAATGGTCAACTAAGGGAACCAGTCTCTCGAGACTGGTCTCTGGTGTACTTAGAGCGGCTAGCTCGGTGCCCTGGAGCGGAGGACCGGCAGGGGATGGCCGATCTAGCTGCTCTAGAGACCCCCGAAGGGGTGGCGAGCCTCCCAGCTCCGCTACATTTCTGGGCGGAAGAGACTGAGAGAAACGCTCGCTGGAGACCGCTGCGCCCTGGAACACTGGCAGGGTTAGCAGACTGATCTTGATGGCACTGAGGAGAGACGGGCACCGAGTAATGCGGTGTACACCGCTCTTCCCCAGAGGGGCCTGCCCTCATAAGTCCTGGGCTGGTAGCATCAGGACTGCCTTAAAGCCTCCTATTGGAAACGCCGGTCCCTCAGAGACCCGCGTCATCTCTTAGGAAGACAAAAGAACCAGAGTTGCTCAGGCAGGACCCAATAAGACACGCTTGGCAAGGGCTCCCACACCGCCAGATGACTTACTAAGGGAACCAGTCTCTTGAGACTGGCCTTCTGGTGTACTTAGAGCGGCTAGCTCGTGCCCTGGAACGGAGGACGGCAGGACTATAGCTCTCTAGAGACCCCCGAAGGGGTGGCGAGCCTCCCAGCTCCGCTACATTTTCTGGGCGAAAGCTGAGAGGAACCTCAGACCGAGAACACTCAGGGTTGCAGGAACGAGACCTGCTGCGGACCTGAACCCTAGGCAGGGCTCCGTGAGCAGATCTGACCCCTGACGAGGAACAGCGAGCGACCTAAGACGTCCGCTCGGGTCTCACGCTCGCCCTGCTCAGCGAGACCGGCGCACGCTTGACTTCACCCAGACTCAGAGCGCCAAGACCGAAGAAGCAGAGACGCCAGCAGACCTGCCGATAGGCTCCACGCTCCTAGACCCCCTGCAGAGTCTCCGAGAGCGCTACAGCCACCGGACCCTCCCCAGTAGGACCGGAGCCGGCAGACGAGGCCGCCGAGAGCGACGCCCCGAAGGAGTGCGCGAGACCCAGACACGCCTCATCTGAGCGAGGTGAGAGAAGGAGCGAACCCCGAGACATAGAGAGGACTCAGGCACGTGATCTCCTGAGGGCACTGATGGGAGACGGCACCGTGTAATGCGGTGTACACCCTCTTCCCCAGAGGGGCCTGCCCTCACCATCCTGGGCCTTGGCATCAGGATGCCTCAGAAGCCTCCTATGGAAATGACGGTCCTCAACCCACGTCATCTCTAAGGAAGACTAAGAACCAGAGTCTGCTCAGGCAGATCCAATGAGACACGCTTGGCAGGGGCTCCCAAGCCGCCGGGTGGCCTAGGGACCAGTCTCTTGAGACTGCCTCTGGTGTACTTAGAGCGGCTAGCTCGGTGCCCTGGACCGGAGGACCGGCAGGGGACGGCCGACCTAGCTGCTCTAGAGACCCCCGAAGGGGTGGCGAGCCTCCCAGCTCCGCTACATTTCTGGGCGGAAGAGACTGAGAGAAACGCTCGCTGAAGACCGCTGCACCCTGGGACACTGGCAGGGTTAGCAGACTGATCTCCTGAGGGCACTGAGGAGAGACGGGCACCGTGTAATGCGGTGTACACCGCTCTTCCCCAGAGGGGCCTGCCCACATAAGTCCTGGGCTGTAGCATCAGGACTGCCTTAGAAGTCTCCTATTGGAAACGACGGTCCTCAGACCCGCGTCATCTCTTAGGAAGACTAAAGAACCAGAGTCTGCTCAGGCAGGACCCAATAAGACACGCTTGGCAAAGGCTCCCACACCGCCAGATGACTTACTAAGGGAACCAGTCTCTTGAGACTGGCCTCTGGTGTACTTAGAGCGGCTAGCTCGGTGCCCTGGAGCGGAGGACCGGCAGGGGACGGCCGATCTAGCTGCTCTAGAGACCCCCGAAGGGGTGGCGAGCCTCCCAGCTCCGCTACATTTCTGGGCGGAAGAGACTAAGAGAAGCGCTCGCTAGAGACCGCTGTGCCCTAGAACACTGGCAGGGTTAGCAGACTGATCTCCTGAGGGCACTGAGGAGAGACGGGCACCGTGTAATGCGGTGTACACCGCTCTTCCCCAGAGGGGCCGGCCCTCAAGGCCCTGGACCATTGGCATCAGGGCGTTCTGGCCGAAGACTATCGATCCGCAGATCCGTCTTCGGCCCGGGAGCGTCACTCTGACTCCGATTCTGGCGAGTACGAGAAGTGACATTCCCCGAATAAGGAGCTGGAACACAATTGGGGCTGCTCCGCCCAGCAGCCCCAGCTGACCACCTCAACCTCCTTGGAGGAAGAGAGGTAAACATTGTGCTCTCACTTGAGAAGTATCCCAAGAGGCTCTTGTATGTCATATATAATTGTATATATTTCTCTACAATATATATATATATATATAATATTAGTGGTGGGCCGTTATCGGCGTTAACGTGCTGCGTTAACGTGAGACTCTTATCGGCGATAAAAAAAATATCGCCGTTAATCTATTCTCAAAGTTGGGTTGGGAGCTGGGTCTATACTACGCAAGCTATGATGACTTTCACCCTGATATTTTAGCGCGGATGTATACCTAGCCGAATTGCACTGTAGGGGGCGAGAATGAGTCTTCGAACTAGAGGCTCGCAGTCCGTGATGGACAGATTGTTAACGGCTGGTCTATGTGGTAATACAATCGGGCAGGACATCCAAACGCTCACCTATCATTCATCAACCTCAATATGGCTTTTCATCTGAAATATGTATGTAGTAGCAACTTTACA
The DNA here is from genome assembly GCA_027422405.1 of Ptychobarbus kaznakovi. NCBI lineage: Eukaryota > Metazoa > Chordata > Actinopteri > Cypriniformes > Cyprinidae > Ptychobarbus > Ptychobarbus kaznakovi. The sequence goes on along the minus strand of JAPDDN010000181.1, from coordinate 73,557 downwards.
TGGCCGCTCAATATGATGTTAACCTAGAGAAATGTGCGCTATTGAAGTGTTTGTGTGAAGCGCGTTTGCTGCAGGACAGGCTCCGGTGCGCTCACACTTGCTCTTAAAATCTCCGTCATTTTTGGTCATACAGATAAAAGAACCCTAATACATCTTTCGAATCTGTAAAGACTCTACGTTTATTTGTGTGCACTCAGAATAACAACGAAACGTTGCGCTTTTAAGCAAACAGGATGCGCTTTAGTCTCATGTGAACTTGAGAATTCACTCCCGTGTCACCCTCTGCTTCGAACCTGTTGTATGCCTAACGTTACTGTGAAATTACCACATCAGACGTGACGTGCTAACATGGATGCAGCTATGAAGCCGCCGGGTTTGCTTCAGGGAAAATTTATTTTAAGAAGCTTCCCAATGGAAACTGTAAACAGTTCATCACGACCTCTTATGTAGGCCTACAGTTCAAAATTCATGTTTAACTGAATAAACAGTTAGTAAACACAAGTACATCTTATTGAACATAGTTTATTTTCATCACCAATTATCATAGTAGAACAGCTTTCTCAAGCAGTTTGTGATGCATTTGGAAACAGGAGATGAGCTCCTGGTCTAATGCGCCACCTGGCTTGAGAAACCCGTTCTCAAAGACTTACTTTTAGTCATTATTTGGGTAGCACACATATTCTGAATGCCTTCGGCAGAATTCAAATGAGCCATTTTAATCTAGATTAATCTAGATTAATTCCAAAATTAATCTAGATTAATCTAGATTAAAAAAAATTAATCTATGCCCACCCCTAATATATATATATATATATATAAATATATATATAACTTTCATAGTCAGATAAAATGCATAGTTAATTATTCAAAATTAAATGCAGTCAAACACCCAGACAAGTAAACACGGTCTGAAAGTTCATAAATGAACCGAGAATTACCATAATGCGCGCGTTGCCTCGGCAACACGCGAGCCGCTCGGAACAAAACAAATAAATCTTCTTGGAGAGAAACTGCTGCAGATTAGCGCACTCTCACTCACGGGGGAAGAACTACAGCTTAGGCTTCCGCCCCGAGAGAGCGCTAGACCTGGGGAATACAGGTGGAAATAGGGCGAACCCATCTCCAACCCGTCCGCCAGATCTATGTGCGATCCCCGTGATCTCACTCGCCGCGGTGCCTCAGCAGCAGCGGGACCGCGAGATCATAGGCGCGGACACACTCCTCGGAGCGTGCCCGGCGGGAGCGCAATGCATTGCAGCGGACGCTGGATCTGATGGGAAAGGAAGAAGATAGGGGATCACCCTTCTTAATCTTTCCATCTAATCCATCTGCGAGCACAGCCACTGCTCCGCCTCAGCGGCAGCGTGGCAGGTGCTGCGAGGACGCAGGTGAAAACTCCCTCCTCAAAGAGAGTTTTCGCCTCCCAGCCAGATCATCGCAAAAACTGTGTGTATCCCGCTCGTGTTATAGCGTGGGCAGGGAGGAACACACAGTCTGTAACGTGATCTACTTTCGCCCTCATTGGCCTTTGATATGTCTGCTTCTAGTCTTTCTTTGCCTATCTTTTTAAGAATAAACTTTCTTATTTCCTATCTTGATAGTAACAGACTCACAGAACACAATCGACTGACACACACAGAGAGCTTTGCTGAATGACAAAAAAGCTGGCGCCGGCTGCACATCACGTGCTTTTAAGCATCCTGGTCATGACGTCACCCGCACCTGACGTCTGGCCGTCAATTTTGACTGATTACACATATGATTCAGAGCTGGACAACGCTGATGGCGTTCCCCATAGCGTCTCGACGCAGCTCGATGTTCCCGGAGGGGAACGTTTGACCTCTGTCATTGCCAACAAAGGGTATATAACAAAGTATTGAGATGAAATTTTGTTATTGACCAAATACTTTTTTTCCACCATAATTTGCAAATAAATTCTTTAAAAATCCTACAATGTGATTTTCTGGATTTTTTTTTCTTATTTGTCTCTCATAGTTGAGGTATACCTATGATGAAAATTACAGGCCTCTCTCCTCTTTTTAAGTGGGAGAACTTGCACAATTGGTGGCTGACTAAATACTTTTTTGCCCCACTGTATCCAGACACATTCAATGTTGATTACTCTAAATAGTGATTTACTGTAGTGGCCTAAATCACTTTACGATCACATCGTATCACTTACAAAACTATATCTATTTCTACAGAGGGTTTTTGAACTGGATGCAATGGAAAGACCCCATGAATACATGTACATGGATGAAGCTGGGTTTAATCTCACCAAAAGGAGAAGGAGAGGCCGTAATGTGATTGGCCATCGGGCCATTGTTGGTGTTCCTGGGCAGCGTGGTGGCAATGTCACATTATGTGCTGCCATCAGCAATCATGGGGTTGTCCACCATCATGCCAACCTGGGGCCCTACAACACTCACCAGCTCCTCAATTTCCTCAATCACATGTGAGAATGCTCTGTTAGGCAGCAGGAATGAGCATCCCTTCTATGTTGTGTTGGGGACAATGTGACCTCTGTCACAGAGCCCTCCAGGTTAGAGGAGTGTTTCAATATGAACCAGGTTGTTATCAATACTTTGCCTCCACCGTAATCCCTTTTCCTAAACCCCATTGAAGGAATCTTTCTCCTCATGGCGGTGGATTTTATGAACGCCAAACCTTACACCAGGTAAATCTCCTGCAAGCCATGGGACTCTCCCTCTGACATAGTGGGAGCATGCCAAGCCTGGATAGGCATGCCAGGTTTTTTTTCCCCCACTGTATGCCTGACAGACAATGTTGCCTCTGAATGGATGAAGTCCTGGTGGCCTGACCCACTTACGATACATCGATCACTGTACAAGTAATGCACTATTTGTAGATTTTTGTACTTTATGCAATACAATGGGCTTACTGTACACAAGTGGCAAACGCATAAGATTCTGTTTGTTTTCTACAAGTGCTACGTAATAAAATCACAAGATTTCTGTTGGTCTTTTTGGGCAAGTGCTCAATGGCAATGTTTTTTTTTGTTTTGCAACAGCAATTTAGCCTACAGTGAACAATAAACATTTTATTTCCTCCAGCTTCATGTCCTGAGCAATGTGATTTCTATTTTTCTCTACAGTGTTTAGTGTCTGTTACATAGTGTTTTTAATTTGATTGACTCACAGAGCCACAATGTGACAACATATTCAGTTTTGAGCCCAGATTGAACAATTTTGAGGTGAAAAGTTGGTTTTGCAAGAAGAGTCCTGAGGTATTGTGAATTACATTGAAATTGGGTTTGTGTTCGACATTTAGGAGAGTAAAGAGAGCAGCTTTCAAGAAATGTGTCTTACAATCGAGAAAAAGCCTGTAATACATTTTTTTCAAGTATCTGTGCCAGACTGAGTATTTGATTTTGATGTATCGTTTACCTCACTACATTCCTGAGCATAAGAATCGTACTTATTTACTTCACTACATTTCATAAAACATATCGTGACTCCTGATAATACATCATGTGCTCCGAGACGCAGAAGCGTGCTGATTCATGACAAACTGATTCTTTTTTTCAAGAACCGTTAAATCATTTAGCAACAGTGCAACAAACATTTTTTCACCAGCTTCATGTCCTGATTGCAAGCTGTTCTCGCGTCGAAAACTGACTGATTACATATGGATTAATTTAGAGCAAGTCTTCTTCAGTGAACTGAACTCACAAGTAAAGAATCGGGAGATCTTGTGAGCGCGCGCTACTGATGCTGTGAAAAGTAAGTTACTAATGTTGAATTTTAGGATGAATTATTGTAACTGAAAATAATATTTAGGTCAAAACTGTCAGTTGTTTGTGAACTAAATCTGCTGTAAAGGGTGATCTATTTAAGCCCACTGAAATGCTTGAATGCAGACAGATCAACATCAGTGTCTCTAACGTTATGTTTTAGGTCAAAAAACAAAACATTAAAATAACACCGATTAAATAAAATAACTCGTGCACATTCATATTCCCCGCTGCTGTAACGTTAGCAGTTTTATTAAAATGCTATGCATTTAGACATATGTGACGTCTGTTTTTATATTGTTTATCAACAGTATACATTTTTATATTGTTTAGATCAACTAGCCGAGTAGACAGATATGAATGTTTATTCATAACCATACTGAAAATAAGTAAATATTGTTAGCTGATGCTAACTGTCTAGCTAACAAGCTTGCTGGTGCGAAGTTGAGGACATTTTTAGATATAAAGTCCAAATATCTTTATTCAGCCACCTAGATAGATTCTATCTGAGGGAAAAAGAAAGGATGTGATGTTCAGAACATAGTAACTACAGTAATTATCAGAGTGGGAAGTGATGCCCTCTGGGGGCATTGGGCCAGGGGTGTTTTTACACCAAAGACAAAGTTTAAGAAAAAAAAAAATCATTATGAAAATATAATTAGATTTTCCTTAAAATGTTCTTCCTAATTTCAGGCCTAATTCTCATGTCATATATAACTGACGTTCTGCAAAACAAGTTCTAAAACACTTTTTTCTTACTGGTGAAGATTAGATGGTGAAATCTGTTTTCTCTCAGGTACATGGCAGTGTAAGCTTCACAGTGAACATTACTACATCACAGTCCATATCAACAAAATATATATCTTGACTCTATATAGTGGTTATTTTGGGCAGTAGGATTATAAAAATATGTGCTAATATAAAATTAAATAAAGTAGTCTATATAAAATTGCAAAATAAATCTGTCTATCAGTATTTTTTACTTAAGTACATAAAAAATTGAGTACTTTTGTACTTTCACTCGAGTTAAATTGAAAAAGCAGTACTTTTACTTTTACTGGAGTAATATTTTATTATACGTATCTGTACTTTTACTCAAGTACTTGATCTGTGTACTTTGTCCACCACTGCCTGCGACACTGAGCTGATGCTGGAGCTTCACTTCAGATGACAAAATGTGTGCTACATAAGAACATAAGCCATTACACAGAAAAGCTCCCATTAAACAGACAGAGCCATTACAGATAATTAATAAAACAATCTGTCTCATAAGCATGTTTCTAAACATTTCGATGGACACCAAAATGTACAATATCAATGTACAGATCTATGAAACATTGAAAATATACAACTGTTCAACAGCTGGAGGTCGGTAAGGTTCAATATTTATTTATTTTGGACATTTTGAGATAAATCAGTACTTTTATTAACCAATGATGCATTAATCAAAAGTAACAGTACATATATTTATAATGTTACAAAATATGTATATATAATAAATGCTGTTCTTTTGAACTTTCTATTCATCTGTGAATCCTGAAATATAAAATGTATCACGGTTTTCACTAGGGCTGCCCTCGGCTAAGTATTTAGTAGTCGTTCATTTCAAACATTAGTCGACTAATCGCATGCTTATTAATAAACCATTTAAATCATTATAATGAGCCTTTAATTGCCTACATAGCCTAATAAGTGCTCAAGCACACACATAAAGCTTGCCACAGCGCAAGTAATGATAATGAATGTGTCACAGAAAAGAAGAGGCTGCATTAACATTTTAATAATTTGATAAACTAGTGCTTTCTTTGTTTTCGGTTTAAGAGATGAAGTCTGCGACACTGACTCGTCATCTCCTCAGTAGTGATGCACCTAGTTTCATACTGATTACATAGCCTAAGAATATTTGTTTCACATTAGAATTGGTTCAGTTGAAAGTATGCATTTCACTCTCTATAGATATATTTTAATATCTGTAAGGCAAAGATATACACAGCGTTTCGTGCTCAAGTTCACACAGACCAAGACGGTGGAAAGCGCATCCTGTTGCTTTCATTATTTTACAAAAGCACAATGTTTCGTTGTTATTGTGAGTGCACAGAAATAAACGTAGTCTTTACAGATTTGAAAGATGCATTACTCTTATCTGTATGAGGGAGTATTTTAAGAGCAAGTGTCCTGCAGTGAACGTGCTACTGTCCAGCTTCCACTCTCGGCACAAACACTTGAACAGCGCACATTTCTCTAGGACTATTTTAACTTTAAATTGAGCACCCATGTAAAAGTTACTAATACTTGTATATTTCAGATGATAAGCCATATTTGAGGTCGATGAATGATAGGCCAGCATTTGGATGTAGACTAATGTATTAGATCTGTCCATCACAAACTGCGTGCCTTCGCCTGTGGGTTGTTTTGTTTTTCTGCGACTATGTGACTATTAACATTTTTGCCGACCGAGCCTCTTCTGGTCAACTAACGATTAGTCGACTATTAGGGGGCAGCTCTAGTTTCCACAAAAAACAGTTTTCAGCATTACTAATAATCAGAAATGTTTCTTAAGCAGCAAATCAGCATATTATTATGATTTCTGAAGATCATGTGACACTGAAGACTGGAGTAATGATGATTAAAAAACAACTTTGATCACATAAATAAATTATATTTTAATATATACTCACATAGAAAACATCTACTTCACGTTATTTCACGATATCATTGTTATTATTAATTTTTTACTGTGTTTGTCATCAAATAAATGCATTAAAGCTCACACACTACAATATAAAGTGACTATATTATGGCTCAAAACCACACTCATTGACCTTTATTTTGAGGTTTGTTTCTAATGTTTTTTTTAAGGATTCTTAACATAAAACAAATCTAAAATAAATAAAAAACACTCTGATAATTTGTAGTTACATACAGTACACAGTAGAGTTTGTCTCTTTATGAGTTTATGATATTTTACGTTTCGATGTCTCTTTAAATGCACTAAAATGCACATGTGCTAGCATCACGTATGAATGTGTATGAATACTATTGCGATAATATGAGCATTAGCGACAGTCACTCACAGATACCTGTTATGACGGATCCTGAAAGCCTCTTGATTTCTGTGTGATGAGATCGAGCGACACAAACATCTGATTGCAGCACTGACGCTTTCAAAGTAATCTCATGAAGACTCGCTGGAATCACGCTAAAATACTTCAGAGCAATGATTTATTTAAAATGCAGAGTTTCGCCCTTAAATAAGAAAGTTTGTGGCAGTTCACGGACAGCGAAGTCAGCGGAAAAGTGCAGCGAGCAATCAGCCCCATTCAAGCCCCATTAAACCCCATTGACTTCATGTAATCAGTCCGCTTGTGCTGGGAACGTGTCAGCTCTATGTTATTTTGCATTTGTGCATTCAACAAGGACAAACACAGCTTGCATCCTCACAGAGGACGGCCTGATGAGATGCTAATGTTTGGAAGAGCTTCCTAAATATATGTGTTCTTGCGGATTTTCTTTCACATTTGTCCTAGAATCTGGGCCGTCAAATGTTGTCTGGAAGAACCGGCTGTACTTCAGCTTGATAATTAATTATCTACAGTTTTAATTGCATGTTACCCACTTAAAAATTAACTGCAGGAAATTTTATGAATCAATAGTTTTGTTTGCATCGATACAAATATCTAAGCTTTTTTTAAATAATATACATTTACAATCTAAAGGGGAAACAATGATTACAGGTAGCATGTATATGTAGCCTTATTTTCAATATTTGTTTATTTTCTAGTAAACATATAGATAAAACTACAATTTACTTGTATAATAGTCAGCACACAAACGTTAATTTGATCACAGCCATTAGCCATGATTTGCAACTTTCTATTTGCTTTTGGTTAACGAGTCTAATGCAAGATGAGTCATCAATATTTCTGGTTCATTTACCTGTAAACGAAAGACAGTAACTTTTGTAAGTGTTTATAAAGGTTCATTTGGTCAGTTAGCTACACTAGCATGTCGATAATTCAACGTGAGTTTTTAAAATTATCCACATTTATTCACAATTATCCGCTTTTAGTCGGAGTAGCTACTATTTTAGCTTAATTTAGCCTTAACTGAACTCTTTTCTCTTCTGTAGAAGAGCTGGTAGCTCAGCCAATTAAACTTTTTGGAGTCGCTTGCCCAACACTGCATATGCTAACGTGCAATATTCATAATAATGAGACATCCCCGGAACACACAGGCACCAGTATTACAGTCACAACGCCCATTCACTGTCTTTCTCTCTCTCTCTCTCTCTCTCTCTCTCTGTCTTTGCTCCTCCACCGCAGTCTTATCTGTTCTGCATGTGCACTAGTCTGATAGAGCCGCGAGCCATGCAGCAAGATAACACAAAATAATTAGTTAACATTCAGCTTACAGAGGGAGAGAGGAGGTTAAGACTTGGATAAGCACCCACAATGTCTGCAGCTAAATTATTTATACATTTTATCCAAATGCATACATGAGATGAAGCTGTGTGGGAGAGAGCTGGCTAGCGCCAGTGTGTGTGTGTGTGTGTACAGACGCAGGCTTTGAGATAAGTGCGGTGAATAATGAAATCCTGGCTTCCTACTTCTGCCTTTAGAAGAAAATTGCACAGAGCCGTCTGCTAATGCAGATACACCTTCCCCTGCGAAACTCAGTAACCGTCTAAAACACTGTCTGCACATAAATGGTTTATTTAAATGTCTCCACAAATGTCTGCTGTGAGATTTGACCTCCGCTCCAATCTGTCCTTAAATGTCTAGCATCTCACTTATTAGCGTTATTTTCTGTAGAGCAATCAGATGTTCAAGGTTGGAAAAAATATGAACATCATTATAATCTCCTTTAAAATACATGAAATAAGGAAGAACCGTGCATATGGAGAAAATAAAGGGTCCCAGTACCGAGCCCTGTGGTACCTCTTTAAAAGACAGAACTGGTTTATCTTTATAAATCACATCACACACACACTCTTATCAGCTGCCAGACTTCCCATCGCCTCTATTCACAGGATTCCCAGTAAACTCCCTCAGCACCTGCGCACCGATAACAGGTTTAATCCCGCAAGCGGCAGCCTTGAGGTGTGTACTTCTCAAAATGAACGCTTTAGCTAGACACACATGAAACTATTATCTTTGTTGGCACAGTCATCCTATAAATGCAAGACAAACTCAACAGTTAACTGTGTCTGTCTTCTTAATGCATGATGGCTGGCAGTATCATGCTATAAACCGTGCAGCAAATAAACAATATTCATAAAATAGTTCTGCTTTTTTTCATACTTCAAAATGTAATGTTGAATTAAATGTGTTATTTGCAGAGCATTTGTAATTATTTATGAAACAACTGAGTGAACACTTTTAATAAACTGTTAAAGACCACTGTTTTTTTTCAGTGTGTATTTGCACAGCTGGTCACTTGCAAGTGTACTTAACGCACATGTTTTACTTTGAAGTACTGTCACGGTGCAGACAGCGGGGAGGAACACGCAGACGAGGATACACTCAAACATATCAGTCTTTACTTCAAACAAGGCAGGGCAAGACAAGGCAAGGCTGACAGGGACACCGGGAGTAACGGGTAGACCAGACAATACTAACTAAACAGACAGCAACTTAAATACACAGGTGGATTAATACACACAGCTGGATGAAATCATAATCAAACTTAAAGGGATACTCCACCCCAAAATGATAACTTAGTCATTATTCCCTTGCCCCCATGTCGTTCCAAACCCGTAAAAGCTTCATTCCTCTTCTGAACACAATTTAAGGGTGTATTCACACCAGGAAAGACCGATAGTTCACTTGCTTTGGTCCAGGACCAATGTTAAAAAAATTATACATTGTAGCTATTTTTAGCCGTTTTGGTTCCTTTTCACACCACACTGTTTTCTCTGGTCCGAACCAGCTGAACCAGTCACGTGACAACATCCGCTTCACTTGTTGGCTAGATGTGTCTTTGAACACATTCCCTAAACTGCTTTTCGATTGGTCAGAAAGAGCGCGCGGGAAAATCCCAGCGGTGCTCCCGGAAGTAAACAAAGACAGCAGACGGCACACTGCTATTATGGAGAGATGACTGCGCGGGTGGATTCTCCAAACCTCCTCACAACCCCAAGTGTGTCCGCGACCTGCCATGCTAAACTACAAACACCTCCTCATCCCATAATGCACAGCGCAGCTGACTACGGCAGCTAGTTTAGTCCAGTTCTGTTTGCAGTTGGGTCTGTTTGTGGTCGGATCGCGTTCTCATCACAAATGGTGAACCGCTCCAGGGTTCGTTTGAAAGCGATCACCTCTTCAAGGAGGATCTCGGTAAGCTTGTTTGGTCCACTTTTGGTGCGACCCGTTTGCGATTGCTGCATTCTCACCGGCCCAAACGAACCGCACCAAGAGGGAGAACCAACTCTAGTGCGATTCAACCCAACTAAATGAGGCAGGTGTGAAAGCACCCTAAGATATTTTGGATGAAAACCGGGAGGTTTGTGACTGTCCCATTGACTGCCAAGTAAATTACACTGTCAAGGTCCAGAAAAGTAGGAAAAGCATCGCCAGGATACTCCATCTGCCATCAGTGGTTCAATCGTAATGTTATGAAGCGACGATAATACTTTTTGTACGGAAATAAAACAAAAATAATGACTTTATTCAACATTTAGGCACCGTAACGTCTCATCTGCGTCAGCATAGCACCATTTTGGTGATTATCCCCAGACGCAAAATGCGTATGCTCTTCTGTATCAGCCGGGCCACAAGGGTGCGCTGTTTGCGTTCAAATCAGAGCACAAGTCGACAAAGAAGACTCATCCCTGTGTCGAGGCTGATATAGAAGAGCGTACGCATTTTGCGTCCAGGGGATAATCTCTAAAATGGTGCTATGCTAACACAGGAAAGGTAACCATATATGGACACAAGAGGGCGGTAAACACACGACACATGACTGACAAGCACATTCAATATGATTGAATAATCTTTTGTTTTAAAGAAGTACAAATTTTGGTATTTCAGTGTGTTAAGTAACATACTAAAGCACATGTAAAATACTTGATCATTTAAAATGTAGTTAATTATTTGATATTACATTTAATGTTAATACATTAAAACATTACAATTTAAAAAAGACAGAGTTTCTATCAAAATGTAATTGAAGTACAATTTTAATTTCCCATAATTACTTGTCAGTACATTCAGCAGTAAATGTACCATCTATTAAAGAAATCAGTAGTAATTATGAAATTATTACTAGTACTATGAATATTACTATCTACTCAAGTGGGTCAAAACACGAGTGTGTGTGTGTGTGTTTATGTGGTTTATGAGGCCACAAATCTGTATAATAACATGGGTATTATAACATGAAGGTGGTTTATGAGGACACTGCCTATGTCCCCGTAAACCAAAAGGCTTAAATAAACATACTAAATGGTGTTTTTTTTTAATCTAAAAGTGCACAAGGTCTCATGTGAGGGCTACGTTTAGGTGTAGGGCAATAGCACATAGTTTGTACAGTATAAAAACCATTATGCCAATGGAGAGTCCCCGTAAACCATAAAAAACAACATTTGTGTGCATGAGTGTGTGTGTGTGTGTGTGTGTGTGTGTGTGTGTGTGTGTGTGTGTGTGTGTGTGTGTGTGTGTGTGTGTGTGTGTGTGTGTGTGTGTGTGTGAGTGTGTGTCTGTGCGTGTGAGCGTTTGGCAGAGTCACTCACCATCAGCCTAATGAAGTCTTAAAATCACAGAAGAGCAGGAGAGCAGGAAGAAATGTGACAGAGACTGACCACGAGTGACGGCAGATGGAGGAGAGGAATCGCATCCAAATGAACACACTGCCCTTGGGTTCTGCCAACGCGGCACTTTCTAATGTCCAGAAATCCAGGCGAGGATCACAGAAGAGGCGTTTGGAGGTTCATCTCTCTTGTGAGGAAGGGCAGCAGATCAAGTCGTTTCCCATTCCATTGATAAACACTGCAGACAGCAGGGCCACTGGTCTACGTGTCAGCAACAGTGAAAGATCCTCTTTCTTATAAAGTAAAATACAAATAAATTCATGCAAAATTAAATTAATTTAATGCTTGTCTCTGTTGATTTGTTTGATCGTTGTTTTTCCTTACATTAACTTTGATGATGTTTAAATGTTTGACAAATGCAGTCAGCACATGACATCAGGTTAATTACTTGCTGTCTCATCATGATGTTGAAATTATTTTATGCTTGATTAATAAACATATGTTTATCCAACATGCACTACCAATCAAATGTTTTATTTTTATTTTAAAGATACTAATAATTTAATTCAGCACAGATGTATTAAATTTAGACACTAACGAAAATGAAGTAATTTATAATGTTAAAAAAATATTTATATTTCAAATAAATGCTGTTCTTTTGAATTTTCTATTCATCAAAGGATCCTGAAAAATAACATAAAAAAATATTTTTAAAAAATATGAAGCAGCAACATTGATAATAATCAGAAATGTTTCTTGAGTGGCAAATCGGTATATTATTATGATTTCTGAAGATCATGTGACAGTGAAGACTGGAGTAATGATGCTGAAAATACAGCTTTGATCACAGAAATAAATTACACTTTAACATATATTCACTCAGAAAACAGTTGTTTGAAATTTGCATAATAATTCATTATTTTACTGTTTGTACTGTATTTTCTCATCAGCATTGATGAGCAGAAAAGACTTTTTGAAAAGACAAAATATTACAAAATTACAACATAAACATTAATATTTGTATCTCTAAGGCATTAAAAGACAAATTAATGGACACCAACGCATGCCATATTTGTGCAGAGTGCCTTGATCAAACCTTATGTTGTAATTTTCTTAAAGACAGAAACAAAGACTATCAGTCTCTGACCGTTGACCCCTTGTAATGACACAGTTTCCGGGTTTCCCATCTGGTCACTCGGGTATTAACATAACACCAGCACTAATCCGCTGGATTCTGAACACATTTCACATAAATAATCCCGGCTTCACAAATCCTCCTCGTAAAACATCTTACAATCAAACACAGGTGGCCTGAACTGAACCACGAGGACAATCTCTCAGCATTCCTCGTAGAGAGACAACATTAAGCTGATATTCCCTAGACTTTATCCATGATTATAACAATAACATGAACATGTGTGACGCTTAAATGGGATTTTTGTGTAAAACCCCTTCAATAAAACCCTTGTTCACTGAGAATGAACACGAGAGAGACACAACACAATAACGGACAGACAAGCTGAGATTAACCACGACACATCTCAGCAAAACCCGTTCATTCAAAGAGAAGAGATGAAACATGCATTTAAAAACAATGATAACTGAGATGTTAGGATGCTGTTTACTGCAACATAGTATTTTACACTATAGTAGTAAACTTTCAGCAAACTAACGGCGATATTAGAGAGTTTTAACAATGAATAGTTGTGTAGTGAACTTTGGGGAATGTTTTCAACATATAACAAACCAATCTGCTATGCTACAGAAACAATAATAATGATACAAAATAAAATAAAATAAAATTAAATTAAAATAAAATAAATAAAATACAATTAATTAAATAATTAAATTAAATAATATAGTATATCAAATATAATATAAAACACAATTATTATAGAATATAATAAAAATGAATAGAATTAAAATAAATACATATACATACAATTAATTTACATTTAGCAGACGCTTTTATCCAAAGCGACTTACAGTATATTCAGGTTATACATTTTTTGGTCAGTACATGTGTTCCCTGGGAATCGAACCCACAACCTTTGCGCTGCTAACGCAATGCTCTACCACTGAGCCACAGGAACACACTATAGAAAGATAGATAGATAGAGATAGATAAAAAAATAACTGATATTTAATATTATAATTCCAATAAATACTTTTTAAATATTTGTGGTGATAACCAAACATACAACATTTAAGATTGTTGTTTGTTTAATAAGACTGCGCAAATAATTTTTGATTAACCATTTTATGACAAATTAATTATTTAGAAGCAACATACTTGTGTTCCCTTAGATTAGGTTCACTAATCAGTGGCTTATGTTATTGAAACACCTCCTTTATGTGTGACTTATTCCTCTTTTATTTCATCATAATGCTGATGTAACGAATATGGAATATCATGGCTACTTCACTATTTTTGCTCCTTGTTATTTGGTATTTGAGTCATCGCAGGTTTGCACTTACATCATACCTCACACTTACATCACGTGCACAACGGTGCTGACTGTTGATACACTAAAACGTATAGATTACAACATATACATATTTAAACGGGATACGTGCCCTCATGTCATACTAACAGGGCAAGAGCTGTAGTTGTGCTGCTTGTGAACGTTTATTGGAACTATGGTTTCAGGAAGCATTGAATCATTGAACTATGTTGGTAATGATGGAACTTAGATGCCATGGTGTTGTTAGGTGGTTATTAGAGCCTTCTTTTGTATATGTTTTGAGGAAAGCCCTGCAAAGTACAATACATACACATAGTAAGTTTGTCTTGTTTTTCAGTATAGCATCAGAATTAAGTGAGTTGTTGCTTAAAACAAGAACAAATACACTACATGAAGAAAAGTTAATTGTTATGCTGAAGAATTAAGATTTTGCTTCACTGTAAGTAAGGATCCGAGCCCAATCCCCTGAAAAACAGTGACTGCTCACTCCACAGAACAGGTTTCCACTGCTCCAGAGTCCAGTATCAGTGTGCTTTACAGCACTTCATCCCATGCTTGGCACTGTACTACTCGGCCATGGAAGCTCCGCTGCACAGTTTTCGTGCTGATATTAATGCCACTGGAGGTTTGGATCTCTTCAGCTCTGGATTCAGCAGAGCGTTGGAGAGTTTGTACACACCATGGGCCTCAGCACTTGGTGACCTGCTCTGTGACTTTACACGGGCTTCATCTTCATGATTGAGTTCCTGCTGTTCCTAAACGCTTCCACTTTACAGATGACGACGATTCAGTTTTAAAAACTGACACATTGCAAAGGTGGCATGTTATCACAGATAAGATTAGAGATAAGTAAGACCCATTTCCCCCACACAAACGTTTGTAAATGCAGACTGCATGGCATGTGCTTGATTGGTTACACTTGTAGCAATGGGTCTGATTGAAACACTTGAAATCAATAATCAACTCAATACTTTTGTCTATATTTTTTATGGACTCCATTGGCAGATATTTTCCCAGTTCTAAACGAAAACTCACTCAATTTAGGGCCTGTTTACACCTGGTCACGCGTTTTCTCTGACCGTGTTATCCAGTCGTGAAAAGTCCAGGTGTAAATGCCCTCTGAAACACTTTTGAGACGGATTTAAGTCCGATCACTCAAACCACTTCAGGAGGAGGTCTGTGCTGCATTCTGACGAAACTGGACAAGTGTAAATGCATCTGGTTGTTGAAACCACATGTGCTAATTTACTCCTCCCAAAATGTTAAAATAATAAACATGTGAGAGCGTGTTATAGATGTTATAGTCATCGATCAGATTCAACACGCATCGCTGCGGATGAGTAGCTGAGCATCTCTTCAGCAAGCAGACGCTCAACACACAATCATCTTCATTAAAGTAGGGAGACTAAATTATCTTTCCAGTACTGATGCCGCTTTCTCTCTAATTGTGGTCTTTGATTATGAAATTAGCTGTTGACATGAACTCCATTAAATTTGAGTATAGCGTGGGAATTGAAGATATTCATATTTATATCCATTTTGCGAAGACACATTTATGTGGCCAGGTGTGAATGGGAATGATTTAACAAATCAGATTGTGACCAGGTGTAAACAGGCCCTTTGACAGACCCGGCTCCAGAATCAAATCACTGAGGGTGCTTCTTAAATTAGTGAGGGTGCTCTAACTATATATATATATATTAGGGGTGTAACGATCCGCGTATCGTGTATCGAACGGTTCAGGGGCGTTTTCCAAATGGAAATGATCATCCCTATATGCTTGTAGTGGGGACTTTGGAGTGAGCAGGGCACATACGTGTCATAACGTAGTTGTTTGGAATGCACTTGAAACACAGCGATCTAATTCCCTCATAATCTTCAGCTATATATATTATTGGCGTCCGTTGCTATGGTCTGCTTTGATACATTGATTTTCAGTCACTTTGCTTCTCAAGTGCATCTTGATTTACATTTATGCATTTAGCAGATGGTTTTATCCAAAACTTACACGTTAAGGTTTACATTTGTCGTCAGTAATCAAGGTTCTTTATTATTCGTCACATCAATCATACAGGGTATAATCGACAGGTCCGATGGAAAGTGCAAAAAAAAATACAATTAAAAATAAAACAATGAAACATAACACAAGAGAATATATATAAATATATGAGAATGAAAATAGGAACAAATAATAAAATAAAAATAAGGAGTAAGATGTGCAATGAGATACAATACAGTATATTGTGATTAATAAATATTAATATAAACATGGATGTGCAAGAGGAATGTGCAAATAGGTTGTACGGGTATGATCTCTAATTTACATCAACACTTTGTTATAATGAGAGGATTCATGCTGAACACAATACCTGAACAAAACTCGTGATTTGAGCTTTGAGTGGATTCTAACTTAAACGCCTCTGATTCAAGAAATCAACACATATGCTAGTGATTGGTTTCATTGCTCGACGTTGAAACAGAAATCGATCTCCAGAGCGCAAACCATAATGCATAGTTTTCAAAATCTGCAATAAAGTGAATGCCATTAATACAGCTTTAACTGAGGGTGCTTTGGATTTCGTTTAAGGGTGCTTAGCACCCCCATAGATCCGGGTCTGCCCTTTGATACATTGATTTTCAGTCACTTTGCTTCTCAAGTAAATGCATCTTGATTTACATTTATGCATTTAGCAGATGGTTTTATCCAAAGCGACTTACAGTGCGTTAAGGTTTACATTTGTCGTCAGTAAGTGTGTTCCCTGGGAATTGAACCCATGACCTATTACGCTGCTAATGCAATGCTCTACCACTGAGCCACAGGAACACTTTTTTTAAGTATTTAAGGATGCTTTAGATATTTTTACTGGAAAAGAAGCTAAAAAATACAGAGGACCATTAAGTGTAACCATATATATGAATAATGATAATATCAATCACACCTCACAGTAATGTGAACATCCACAGGGATGCTCCAGAGTGAAGAAGAAGTGAGATGTAGATGATGGAAAGATGCCGTCTGACCCTCGACTCACAGTGAGTTCAGCAGAGGTCATGTCCCACATTAACTCCAGCCCAGCGAAGATCTGTGCTCTCACATCACATCCCATTACAGGCCTGCCAGATCTCAGAGAGGCCAAAGCCATCATCACACCTTCCGAGAGAGAGACAGAGAGGGGGGGGTTAATAACCTAGTGCATGATATGATCTGAAGAGGGCTGTTTTCCATCTCCCGTATGAAAATAGCCTCTACTTTAGCCGCTCTTCATTTCCTGGAGAGATGCTTGATGTCGGCCGCTCAGCATTCTGCCCTCGTCGACCGAGACCGCACCATTTACTCGCTCATGTGCAGAAGATGAAGAGGGGGCGGGGCTTTCTCCACAATAACCTGCTGTAATTGGACACAGCTGCAGGTCAAAGCTCTGTGATTGGATAATCAGACCTCTGGGTAATAACAGACTCCTGACATAAACATTAGGGAGCGAGATAAAGCTGCGAGGGTTGATCCTGTGCTTCCAGGCCACAGACGTTCACAATGGCGAAGTGATTACGCTTGGTTTCGGTGTTATCAACCAACAGGACATGTGCCTGTCCTTATTATAATCAATAACATAAAGCACATTTCCCTGTGGACGTCCACCTGATAGACAGCCAGATTGTGTGGCACGTTGGAAAACAAATTCAGCCCAACATCTGGCAGCCGTTAACCTGGATGGCAGTCTCTAATGATGAAATCTGACCTCTGGACAGGAGAGACTGTTCTCTCCGTTCTGTCCTTCATGAGTGGTATAGTCCCAGAAGAAAAAAACAACACAAACAAATGCAGATTCTCTCAAGGTAAGTGCAGAACCTGCTTTTACCACGTGCAACATGTTCCCTTTTCCACATCTTTGTTGACCCTGGGACAACATTGTGATTAACCAATCAGATTTGAAGAACCAGTTTATAGTTTTTGTGAAGTTAAGGCTTACAATCAGTGTTTGGTGCATGTACATCAGTGTCATTCATCTGGAATTGCTTTCAGATTTAGGGATTACTCATGGTTAAGGTTAGGTTTAGTTGTAGGGATATGATCAAGACTACATATTTGGATTAAAATGTTGATTTTTGAGGGTCAACAAAATATGTTGGCGTAGGAACACATCTAACTCAGCTGTTTTCATGCCATTTTAGATTCAATTTTAGCATACTTCATAAAAAATGCATAGATTACGTTGTTCACACTAAGTACTCTTTCAAAATGCATGCTAAAGTGTACTTATTTTTCACAATGTTCTCTTTGGACAGACTGTGTATTTACTTCTGAATATGAAACAATGGCAGATAGAGTTTTCCCAGAAACCCTATAACCAAACCAGCACCTCTTGCTGTGGCACTTTGCAAGAATTCATGAGACCGTCTGTCAGAAAGGGCAGCTTCTTCCTACAGCGAGATCAATGAGCATCGCAGGACAGACGCCGATGATTCATCCTTCGCTGGAGACTCACGGAGCTTAACTCATAGAAAGGTTCATAAAGGGACACTGAAAGCTCTGGGGAAGAAGTGTGGTACACACACAGTCCTGGAAGGAGGCAGAGAAACCTCATCCAGGATTAAGGCTGTTTTCCAGGTGTTTCCCGACACGTGCCTCTCAAAGCCGGGATCAGGTCTGGATTAAAGTATCTCAGAACAAATGCTCCTCAGCATCTCTAGGACTGAATGCTTTTAAGAGAACAGCATTGCATGGTTTTCCCAGACAGACTGTTTTTACACTTTTGGTCTGCTGGCTCTGTTTGATATCAGCTCATATTGTTTGGTTGACAGGAGAGCTGTTCACCAATTTGTGAAATTAAGCTGATTCATTTGACTTTATTCGTTTTAATTCACTTGTTAGACTTTGGAAGTAGTGTTTCCCAAACATTAAATATGTTATGCAGTATGCTCTGGTAAGTAAACAGATAACCTCAAACATTGGTTCCAGATACTTTCTGGTAAGTAGCCACAGCATTTTTTCATGCATTTAGCAGACACTTTTCAGGCTATACATTTTTTTTTTTATCAGTGTGTGTGATCTCTGGGAATTGAACCCATGACCATTTGCGCTGCTAACGCATTGCTCTACCACTGAGCCACCACAACAGCAACTACTAATATATGACACAATTATGAAGCAATATTCAATTTTTTTTTATATATTATTATTATTTTAAATTATTCAAATGTATTTGTTTTTAGTATTATTTAGATACTATTATAGATTGCATTAATATTTTACTTAGTTTGTATTTAAAAAAATATAATATTTATTTGTATATATTTATGTTGTGTTTTACTATGTCTTTTTATGTTTATGGTTTATTCTTTTATTTCTTTATGTATTTGATGTATTCTAGTACATTGTTAAACAAAAATGAGAGATGCTTTATTTGCTGAAAAAATTAAAATAACTTAAAATAAACTTTTTGTTTTATGAGATGTTTTCTATATAATGTATTCTTATAACAATAATTAATGTGACAAATCTCACCATATGATAAATGTGGAAGCATAATTAACACATAAACAAACAATAAATAAATGCAGTCACATGAACAAATAACTTTCAATTAAACAAACAAACAAACAACAAACAAACAAACAAACAAACAAATAAATAATTAAATAAATAAAATATTATTGTATATCTGCCCAGTAGGTGGCGATATGCATATCAATGTAAATATATCAATGTCAAAATCTGCAATAAACATAAGAAGAAATATAGTGCACTTCCAGTTGCAAAAGTTGCGATATTGCAAAAGCAATATTGTTCACCATAAATGTCTTTGTTCAGACAACAATGCTTGGCTAGGTGGGACATTTGGGCATTCTGTTGGTCTACTATTCTACTATTTGTACCTCCAAAGGTTTTGCTATTTGTACCTCCAGGAAAATATTGCGAACAGAAAATTCAGCACAAGTACCAGTTCTCAGCACAAGTTCCAAAAACAAGACGTTCTCAACATGTCCAAAAACAAGGCTCTAAGGATTTAGGATGACTGATAGGATCCAGATAACCTCGCCACACAGAGATGAATGAGAGCCGTCGACCACACAGAGAGTGCGCTGTGAGACTGAGGCAGTGCAAAAGTACTGACCTGCTGCAAAAGTAGATTTAGATTTAGATCTCAGCCAGGCCGCCTTGTTCCTTAAATCCTGATTATCTGCACCTGAGCATCATTGCTTCTGTAGAAGAATAAAATCCCTTCTCAGATTGTTAGTAAAGCTTCGCAAGGCTATGGACAGAGCAGAACTCATCCTCATTTGCTAAGGTTCATTAGGATTACTGTCGCTCATACAATCACATAAACACAGTTAGCCGACACTTTTATCCAATACGACTTACTGGTGATCAGATGTAGTACTTTCCTGTCAGGAAATATATTATATCAGTGAATTGACAACATGCGATGCTTCACATTCACAGCTTTACTTACAATGAATTGTAGCAATGAATCAACAATTACATACAACAATAAATGCATCATCTCAAACATCTAAATAACTTTCCTCCAAAGGCGCTTTACCAACTTTACAGTGTGAATAAGCCTGGGTACATATTTGAGGTAGTATGCATTCTACTGTACATTCAAGTCTTAGAATAACTCTACCCAACATCTTAATACCATATTCACTTTTACCTTCTATTATCTTCAATAGAATAATTCACAGTATATACGCCACGTTCACATTTACACACATCACATGCACATGTGCACACACACCACGTGTGGTATTAGTCTATAACTTCATGGCATTCACAAGTTCACATCACATGATCTAACAATATAATTGATTAACAACAGAAAGATAACTCACAGTATAATCGCTAAATCTATATTTAATCGCCCAACATACACGTGAATCCTACAGTGCATATTAGCCACATGCTAACATGGTGCGATCGTTTCGTGTGTTTTTTAACTCACAAAAACAACTTACGCATTCCTTTCAAACATACAATATTTAGATGAACGCATTTAGAGACTAGTTTATACATTTGAGTGCAAACGTGTGTTTTCAATACCTGTCAGGGAAGATATTATAAGATTGAATTGATGACATGCGACGCTTCACATTCACAGCTTTACTTAGAATGAAGCGCATCGCGAGCAGTGTTGCCAATTTATTTTGATGGTAAGTAGCTAAAGCCAGTTTGAAAAGTTGCTAAATGTTGCTAGATGACGTCATACGCATAATTAGCATTTTAATTAAGTCATCGCGTCGTGTTGCCGTTTACATTTGTTTGTCTCTCTGTGCTCATACTGTATTTTAATGCAGCCATATTCTCAATAATTTTTTTTTTACTTTCTATATTTTACTGTTTATTTTATCAGTCAATGGGATAAATATGAAATAGTGACTGAAACACATCCCTTTAAGAATACATAACCAGCTCTCCCTTCCAAGAAGCTAGTCTGCACAAAAATCCTAATTTATAATTGTATTGAGCTGTCGTCTGATGAAATCAAATAATACACACAAGACAAGACAAAGACAATTGCGGTGCTGTGATTTCAGCTATATTTGCATGTAAACTTAGAGAAGCAATACTATCTGTTTTAACTGAACGGGTTGCTCCTCTCAGACGCTCACTGAACAGAGCAGAAGCAGAGAAAGAGCTGCGTACATGCTGATCTTGGCAGTACCAGCAATCACAGAGACTCGCTAAAGTTTGTCCAAGAAGTCGCTAGATTTGTTGCAACTCGCTTTTTGGGAAAAAGTCACTAGGGGGGTCTGAAAAGTTGCTAAATATAGCGACAAAGTCGCTAAATTGGCAACACTGATCGCGAAAACTCCCTGAGAATACACACACGCACACACCCGCGACCAATCAGATACGCCCACTTTAAACTTTACAACATTTCACTACACAACATAATATAATCTTTTCTGAGCACCTTAGTTATTTCAAAACATAACATTTGAAAGTATTTCCCCCCTTTTTGTATTATTAGTACTTATTTAAACTGACAACATATTCCAATTTGAGCAATATTATACTTTTTTTTTATAAAAATAGCAATTTTGTAATAAACCTGAATAGAAACCGTACAAGCACAAACACAACCTATATTCACATTATCACACTATTTCTTTAAAGATTTGTCCTCAGAGTTTCTCGTCTGCGACTCAGTCGCTCATGGCAGAGTTGAAATGACAGATGTGTTGAATGATGTTTTATTATTTCTTCTATAAACTACCATTTTCACCTGGTTGTCTTTCTTTGGAGCCTCACGGGTGGAGGAGCATTCTGTGTGAGCGAGAAATCACCGAAGGCCAAATAAAATGAAGTCATAAATCTGATGAAAGTCCTTTGATAGCTGAGATGTGTGTGTTTGGGACAGTGTGCTACATGAACAGCTCTGTTTTATGTCTTCTCTGTGGTCAAGACGTGGTGAAAACCTTCTATTAGACTCTTCCCTCAGGGACGGACTGCTGTCCTGAGATGATCGACTGTGGAACACACATCGCAGGAGGCTGTGAATGAAACTTCTGATAAATAATACAGCTTTATCAATCATTAACGTGAAAAAGTACAAGCTACCGCATTCTCCAGTTTTGACTTTGGCAGTCCATATTTCCTCACATTTTTTTTCCCTCACATTTTTATTTTTATTGAGGCAAAACACCAAAGATGAATGCAAACCAATATTAAGCTAACATATATCTCACACACACACACACACACACACACACACACACACACACACACACACACACACACACACACACACACACACACACACACACACACACACACACACACACACACACACACACACACACACACACACACCACACACACACACACACACACACACACTCTCACACACAACACACACACACACACACACACACACACACACACACACATATAATCACACAAACAAACACACACCACGTATATATATATATATATATATATATATATATATATATATATATGTGTATATATATGTGTGTGTATGTATGTATTATTATTTATATATTTATTTATTTTTTTCCAGTTTGTAAGATTTGTTTTCTAAAATGATAATTACTTGTTCAAACAGACCATTATCTAATAAATTCTGCATTAATTGGCATGCATTTGAAGATAAAAAGAAAATCTGAACACTGGATAAATACTTGTTTAACTTTGTTTAATTTTGTTGAGACATCATTTCTCCTGTTATGTCTCCATAAATCATGAAATACTCTCAACAGATCAAAAAATAATAATAAAAAACATACATAAAAACATACATTTTTGCCATGTTTTAAGGAAGAAAATGTTCTGTAAATCATTCTGATATAGAATATAGATATAGAATATAGAGATGAATAAAACTGTAAGTTTTGGTGCATGTAAGTGCTGCTTGAGCGGAGAAACAAACTAATAGCCTTTAAAGATATGCTTTTGTTGCCATGTTTTTAGGAATACATTGCGGTATAAATAAATGTGAATGATATATGAACAAACCCCTCTGTAAAATCCTTCAGAATAAAGTTAGGAATTAAACTGTAAGTTTTAGTGTATGTAAGTGCTGCTGAAGTGGATAAAAAACTCTTTCAAGATATGGATACGAATTTAAATCTGAAGACACAAATAGATAAAGTGCAATAAAACAAACACAAACATGTATTTTGGATGTTCGTTTTTTTCCATTAGTCTCAAACATCACATTATGAAAAGGCCAAATAACCCTAAATCTCAAAACTGACCACTGTGTGTAAACACAATGGTTTTGCCTGTAGTGTCTTTCCTAAATCTCTTAATGATATATTCCACAGCTCTGGCCTAAATATTCCCACTGTGCTCGCGTCACTTGTGCTTTGAGGACCTGGCTGTATGTTCAGTGCGAGACCCTTTAAAAGCATAAGTGTGTTCTCTAGGACAGGCCTCATTAATATTAATATTGCACCAACTGTTCTTTGTTTCTGCAGAAAGTTCTAGAATTAAACCTGTAATGAAATACAAAGAGCAGATGAGTCATTCTGGCCTGAGAAAGACTGTCAGCTCTGATTCTTTCTGTCTGGTTGAGCGCGACTGCTGAAGTCAAACCTGCTCTCAGTACTGTAGATACAGCCAGTGGCAGGCTTCTATGGAAATAAAGGACACATTGCCATCATGCTCTTTGCACACGCTGATTTAAAGACATTGGGAATGTTTAGAGGTGCACTGACCGAGGACGTGTTTTGAGTGAAATGTGAAGTAGCTTTGTACAGATGTTTCACTGCAAGCTATGAACGCACTGGACTGAATGTGGATCATCTGCTGTGCTTCAGAGTAAAAGCCTGGAAGTTAGTCGAGTTAAATTATTTCTTTATGAAATGAATTACTTGTGAAGCCGAAACTCAGGAACTCTCGTAAAACACACGCCATGCAACAAAACAATAAACTTTCTAATCTAACCACTGGGCATGACATAGAAGTGTCAAGGACTCAAGTTGCCAGACTTACAAACTGTGTTTATTATATCTTAATAATTCTGTCATGTTTGGGATCATTCTAAAGGTCTCTGTGCGAATGACTCAATGAGAAAGATCAAAAACTTAAGTGAATTCTGTACTTCTCTTGTGGGTGGTCTCCTTTCAATATCTGATAAACATTGCTCTACACCAGGTGTGACCATGTGGGTGCTTGAACAGCTTCTACAGAGGCTTCTCGTCCCCCATACACAGATGTAATATTTTGGGGGCAGAGAATAAATGTTTATGGCCATTTTGTTCTTGTAGTATTTAAGGGAAAGCTGCAAATCAGTCATTGTGAGTCTGTAGCCAGAAAGCCCATAGTGTGGCATGTCTCTACACTCCATACTATGTATTTTCTAAGGTCAGATATGCATATTTTACTCTTAGATTAATCTTTGAGAATTTGATGTTTTATATTGATATGATTTGATATCTTTGAATTGGCATGTAATTGGCATAATACATATTTACCTGACTGATAATACAATTTTATATTTGATTTATTCTGAACTCTCCTTAAATCATTATGATTAGTAAATCTGTGTCCAGGATAGGTCAAACTAAAGGCTCATGACTGATAGGAGCAGTAGGCATGTCATCGGAGACCTTCTGATTTCTGTCTACGGGAAAAAAGGCTAAGCAAACTTTTTTTTGTAATAAGCAAGCAGTAGGCGGCAGATAATCAGGTATTAGTCTACCTACACCCTCTGACTAGCATCAGACTGGTGAGTTTGTGATTGTGAGATCCACGTAAGGCCAACGTGAGACTTAAAAGAGACATTAGGTCCCCAGTGAACGGATAATTGAAAGTATAGTGAGAATAATCAGGTATTTAAATTATAAAACGAACATTATGAGCAGTTTTTAAAATTATTAGCAGTATTTGTATTCAACAAACACTTGAAATTGGAGTCAGACGTAAATGAGAAAGGAGTCAGAATAAAATTAGAAACCAAAGTTTTGATAAATCAAGTGATGTTTTCAGAAGCGAACCGAACACGCATTAAACCTTCGACCAGGCCGCTGGACTCTTCTTACAGCAGTTATTTCCATCAAGGGTTGCATTAATTTTTTGTCTGAGATCTTGTATTGACAATGGGAGAGTCGAACCAGCCACAAATATTTCCCAACAGCCAAGAAAGTGTGCCTTGCTGAATGAATTCCAGAGGAAAAGAAAACTACAAGCATCAATCTGTAGACAAGTTTGTGATGGAAAAGATGCCACAGCGTTACAAGCTCTCAGCAGAGCTCACGTCTAAATGAGGAACATCCAGAGT
This sequence comes from Ptychobarbus kaznakovi, assembly GCA_027422405.1. Classification (NCBI taxonomy): domain Eukaryota; kingdom Metazoa; phylum Chordata; class Actinopteri; order Cypriniformes; family Cyprinidae; genus Ptychobarbus; species Ptychobarbus kaznakovi. The sequence continues at coordinate 47,841 of JAPDDN010000181.1, read as the reverse complement.
AACATGATGCATATCTGAGAAATCATCTTTGATATGAGGTAAGGATTTAAACACATGAGGTATGATATGATGTAAGGTCTTTAATAATAATTAGGAATAAGGATATGCATGAACTTAAGAGATATGGCACCAACTACAAGAATCAATGGTGCGTTCCTCCGGGGAACATCATGTGTATGAGTTTAACAGTTGTAATTATGAAATCATAAAAAAAATAACCAAATTCCCTACAAGTGCTGTGATTTTGCACGCTGAACATGAGTATATCAGTAGTTGAAGGCTGTTTTGTGCCAGTTTCAGTAGCTCAGGTAATTTAAATGACTTAAACAAGAAGATAAATTGGTTGTTTATTGTGAGGAATGGGAAGCATGCTGTATAGAGTTTATATGTGTATATGGGGAAAATAAGTGAATTGGCTACTTGTTTTTCTATCTTTTGATTAAATAGCATTGATTTCATTAAGTGTTTTTACAGCAGAAGTTAACTTGAAAGCAGCGAGTGTTGTAGCAACATCCTAATCAAACCCGGTTGTGAATCACAGAAAAGCAAACCCAACAGATTGCTTGTATTGAAAACACAGGCCTGTCATGTTTTCAGTGTGTTTGATCATTCTAATATCTGTGCGCTGTCATAATATCTGTCGAGATCCTGCAGGCGTGTGAGCACAGAGGGTTTGCAGTTTGACGACGACAGTAAGTCAGAGGAGACAGACGTTTATCTGGAGCGAGAGAGATCTGCACACGCTCTGTGAGACGCTGCCCCAGGCCTCAATCTGTTTGGCTCGTCCTCATTTGCATGATTCCCACATCTGTTTGGTCTCGGAGGTAAACATGGGAACGACACGCCTGTCTCTCAGAAACCAGAGCGCTGAAACCATAAGTGATTGAGATGAGTTTATGAACGACACGGTAAAAACCTGTGAATCAACCTTAGCGAGCTACTACATAGACAACAGCTTAAATAGCACTGCTTGTGTGTAGAAATACTTTTTTAATGTTTGTAATGGTGGGATACTCAGAGGTCTAGCAATAGGGCAGGAAAGGGGTCCTATTTCCTGGGGTCCCCCGATCAATTGAAATAACCAGAAATGTTAATATCAACAAAGTGTCTATTTACACTTCAAATAACCCACCTTGTTGGCAGAGGCTACACTATCTCCACCCACCAAAGTCTGCTTGGGATAGACACAATTGCAGAAGATGCACGAAACACAACAGAAACGGTAACTCTTGGCGCAATCGACCCGAGTTCGAATCCATCTTTTGCTGAACTCTTTATCCATCACAAGTGTAAATAAAGTGTCTTACAGGAATTTAATAAAGAGTGTTCCTGTGGCTCAGTGGTAGAGCATTGCGTTAGCAGCGCAAAGCTTGTGGGTTCGATTCCCAGGAAACACACTTACTGACAAAAATATGTATAGCATAAATGCAATGTAAGTCACTTTGGATAAAAGCGTCTGCTAAATATGTAAATGTTTATTAGGTTGGGTTAGGATAGCTATAAGGAGGGCTATAAGGATTATCCATTTAATAATTTTAATACATGTGATAGTTTACACTCAATATATTATTATTGCATTCTGTTGTATAATACAGCATAGTACTGAGGTGTAGATATATGCCACTATTTGCAGTATAAATAGCATCTAACTACCTTTTACTCTATTTACTATTTACCAAAAAAACTAAGATTTTTACACTAATTAACGACTCTATCATTAATTGTACTCAGTAAAATAGCATATCACTAAGAAAAAAATATTTTTGCTTAGTGTAAATAGCATCAAATGTATTAACATTTAGTGTAAAAACTGCTGTCAATGGTACAATAAATATTAATTTAAGTTGCTAATCATGTATTTCTAACATATACAGTATATGATTAATAAAAAAAAAAAAAATTCGGATAAGATGTGTGTTTGAATACTTTTTGTATAATTATATCTCTAGGTAACGATTATTTGATTTGTTACCAAAAGCTACTGATTAATATTTATCAAATCAAATTATCTTCCTGACAACTTTGGATTTTCGATTTGGGAAGTCATCGTTATAAAGCTAGGTGTGTTAAAATCATTTATTGAATCATTTAATCATGTACCTTTTCTACATAAAATTCTACATGATTTTTACTCTACTTCTACAAAATAATCAATAAAAATATGCATCAGGATTTTTTTGCTTTATTTTTATTCAATTTATGAAAATGCTATAAATGTAATTGTTATATATTGCAATTTTACTGTACAATACAATGCTATTTTGTACATGCAACTTAGTTTATTGTTTTCTTGAGATTTCCGTACTCATAATTATGACTTTGTTGTGATGTTCCTGTGCATTTAACAAATAAATATTATGTTTCTGACATGACTTAAATGCACCAGAAGACAAGTTTAAAAGATTGAAGTCGGTGAGATTTTTTTTTAAATACAGTAAAAATAGTAATACTGTAAAATTTAAGACCGATGTTTTCTATGTGATCAAATCTGTATTTTCAGCATCAATACTCCAGTCTTCAGTGTCACATGATCTTCAGAAATCATAATAATATGCTGATTTGCTGCTCAAGAAACATTTCTGATTATTATCAATGTTGAAAATATCATCTAAATTGAAAAGATCCTGTTTTTTCATATTTATATATTATTATTATTTGTCTTGTGTTTTCCTCAAAGGAAACTATGGCATAAAAACTGTAATAATAATAATAATAATAATAACAACAACACTGCATGGGTGTGGTATTCCCCAAAATAAAATAATTAATAACTGTTGAATGGAAAACACTGTTTGATGAATTAATGAATTAATTAAACATGTCTTCCATACAGCAGTTAAAAATGAATCAAGAAAGGACAGAGCTACAAAGATAAACATAACAAACAAACAACAAAACAAAACAAATATGACTCATAGGCAACTGGAAACAAACAAACAGACAGATAAATAAATAAACAAATACATAGGTACATATCTTTCCACTTTCTGTCTGCACACACAAAAGTAAACATTTAAAATCCACATAATTTTGCTGTGATTAATCTGGAGTCTCTAGAAAGATCTTCTATTGGTCTGCACTGACTGTCAGATGATGATGATGATGTTTTGTTTAGCTGAGGAAGCAGCCTGTTTGATGACGTGGAGTCTGTGGCTTCAGTTAGTTACACCAGAGACTGTAGTTAAACTGTGAGTTAGGGCGGTGTCCATGAATCTGGTTGCCACCACTACAACTGCACATCACCCATGGACTATGGGTGATGTGCCAGAGCACGGCAGAGTCCGCTCCAGAGGCCGCTCCGTCCAGGAGCACGCAGAGTTCGCTCTCCAACCGGTCCCGCCCAGCTCTCTTCGTCTCCGCTGGTCCCGCCCAGCCTCTCCTTCGTCTCCGCTGGTCCCGCCCACTCTCCTTCGTCTCCGCTGGTTCCCGCCAGCTCGCCTTTCGTGGGTTCTGTCCAGTCTAGCCCTTTGCGAGCGCCCCCGAGACCCAGCACCTCAGAATGCCCCTTGACGTTCGCATGCCTGCAGAGTGCCCCCTTGAGGTCGTGGAGTTCCCCAAGAACTTTCTGGGGGGAGCTTCCCGCCATTGCTCACTGAGACCCCCGAACCCGCCATGGCACATGGAGTCCCCTGATTCATCTTGGCTGCCTGAGGCCCCCGATTTTCTATGGCCACCTAGAAAACACACTACCTCGATCCTTAAGACTATATGTGCTCTCGTCTGCCTCTTGTGTCTCAGTTTCCTCTAGGTCCCAGTCACTGCCAGGGGTTCTCGTCACTGCTCCGCCCTGGGGGGCGGCCTGTCTCGTCTACTCCGCCCTGGTGGGCGCCTGTCTCGTCTGCTCCGCCTGAAGGCGCCTGTCTCATCTGCTCTCCGCCCTGGAGGGGCGCCTGTCTCGCTGCTCCGCCCTGGAGGGCGCCTGTCTCGTCTGCTCCGCCCTGGTGGGCGCCTGTCTCGTCTGCTCCGCCCTGGTGGGCGTCTGTCTCGCCTGCTCCGCCCTGTGGGCGTCCGTCTTGCCTGCTCCACCCTGGTGGGCGTCGTCTCGCCTGCTCCACCCTGTGCGTCTGTCTCGCCTGCTCCGCCCTGGTGGGCGTCTGTCTCTTCTGCTCCGCCCTGGTGGGCGTCTGTCTCGCCAGCTCCGCCCTGTGGCCTCTGGTCTCGTCCTGGCTCCGCCCTGGTGGGCACTTGACCTGGGGTTCCAGAAACCTCACGCCTCCGCTGACCTGCCAGAGTCACCTCACGTCACAGCGGTCTAACCCAGTGTCCCTTCACGTCACAGCGGTCTACCCAGTGTCCCTTCAACGTCACAGCGGTCTACCCAGTGTCCCTTCACGTCCCTGCTGTCCTCATTGGCCCCACATGGACCTGGCCCTCCTCCCCTCCCCCGGTTCCACCTCCGCTCCACCGCCCTCACTGGAGTATGCTTTGTGTAAAGCGTCTGGAAGCCGCTCTTAGGGGGGGGGGGGCTCTGTCATGAATCTGGTTGCCACCTCACTACAACTGCACATCACCAATGACTACATCTCCCATCATGCACTGCACTCACACATTCCCATCCACCATTACACCAATCACACAGCTGTCACCATTCACTCATCAACCCTGATTGTTTCACCACACCTGCACCTCATTCACACACACACATATAAGCAGCTCACTTCCTTGCACTCACCGCGAAGTCTTGTTTTGCCCCGGCTGACATTCTGAGCGTTTCCCCTGTTTTCTGATTCCCTGTGTTTACCTGGACTGCCTATTTACTCTGACCGTTTGCTGCCTGCCCTTTTGACCCTGCCTGCCTGTTGATATGTTCTCTGTCTGCTGCCTGCCCCGACCTTTGCATTGTCCCTGTTGCTGATTCTGCCTAGCCTTCATTATTCCTGTTACTGCCTTTGACCTTTGCCTGTTTGACCTCTTGTCTGAAATAAAGCTGCTATTGGATCTAACCTCACTGCCTCAGCATTACAGGCGGAGGTCAGGGACGGCGTGAGTTTTGCCGTTCCTCGTCCTCTCAGGAGTCCACACAGAGCTGCAGTCTGTTCCTCGCTCATTGTTACGGAGGCAGAGCAGCACCATGGGCTTCCAGTTCCACACCAGGCCAAGGTGACCTTTCTCTGGACCGAAACAGAGCTGCCCTCATGCTGTGTGTTGGTATGTTCCCAAATTAAGAGAGACCCTGAAAATCTCTGGAAGGTCAGGCCACATTACTGCCTTCAACAGCCTGTAAAGCAGGCCAGGCCATCCGTTCCCATTCAGAGAGACCGGCGGCTCTCAGCGCTTCGTGCTGTAGCTATTACACATATCTACACTGCTGTGACTGGCTCGCAGATATTCAGAATACAGAGTATCACCATTTGGCCAGTTTGAATATGGTTTTCTCCATAAAACAAAAACGGTTTAGAAAGAAGCTGAAACATCAAGCTTTGCATGCCACCAACAACGGAAATATCAAAATCTAATTTAAGACCTTCAGAAAATAAAGGTATGTGTGACCCTGGACCACAGAACCAGCCACAAGGGTCTTTTTTAAGTTAAGATTTATACATCCACTGAAAGTTGATAAATTCGTTATGGTAGGACAATATTTGGCTGAGATACAACAATACAAATCACCTTTAAAGTAATTTAAACGAAGTACTTAGCAATGCATTTTATTAATCAAAAATAAGTTGTGATATAATTATGGTAGGGAATTTACAAAATATCTTCATGGAATATGATATTTACGTGATATCCTGATGATTGTTGGCATGAGAGAAAAAAAATATATAATTTTGACCCATACAATGTATAGTTGGCTATTGCTGCAAATATACCTGTGCTACTTATGACTGCTTTTGTGCTCCAGAGTCACATACAGTATATTGTCCCTACAGAACAAACCCATACAATCTAAAATAAATAATATGTCTCATATTGTTTTACTTCAACTGGTCATGGCAAAGAATCCATAAGGACTTAATACTGCGCATCAGAAAAGCAAGTTACTCCGGACATGTTTAATTCAGTATACATTGAAGTCGATTGATATTGGATCTGGATCTGATACAATAATAATGTGTTTAAAAAATTATCATTAAATAGATTACTATGCAAATATTGTACAAAATCTATATATTGCTTGCAGAGTTAGGGTTAGCACGGTCTTACTGTAGTCCTAGACTAAATATCAACAAGACCTTACTGTAGTTCTAGACTAAATATCAACATGATCTTACTGTAGTTCTAGACTAAATATCAACAAGATCTTACTGTACTTCTGGACTAAATATCAACATGATCTTACTGTAGCTCTAGACTAAATATCAACATGATCTTACTGTAGTTCTAGACTAAATATCAACATGATCTTACTGTAGTTCTGGACTAAATATCAACATGATCTTACTGTAGCTCTAGACTAAATATCAACATGATCTTACTATAGTTCTAGACTAAATATCGACATGATCTTACTGTAGCTCTAGATTAAATATCAACACGATCTTACTGTAGCTCTAGACTAAATATCAACACGATCTTACTGTAGTTCTAGACTGAATATCGACATGATCTTACTATAGTTCTAGACTAAATATCGACATGATCTTACTGTAGCTCTAGACTAAATATCAACATGATCTTACTGTAGTTCTAGACTAAATATTAACATGATATTACTGTAGTTCTAGAATAAATATCAACATGATCTTACTGTAGCTCTAGACTAAATATCGACATGATCTTACTGTAGTTCTAGACCAAATATCAACATGATCTTACTGTAGTTCTAGACTAAATATCAACATGATATTAATGTAGTTCTATAATAAATATCAACATGATCTTACTGTAGCTCTAGACTAAATATCAACATGATCTTACTGTAGCTCTAGACTAAATATCGACATGATCTTACTGTAGTTCTAGACTAAACATTAACATGATCTTACTGTAGCTCTAGACTAAATATCAACATGATCTTACTGTAGTTCTAGACTAAATATCAACATGATCTTAATTTAGGTCTAGACCAAATATAAACATGTATTTACTCATCTCACTTGCACAAAAACATATTCAGTGATCCTCAAAATCAATAAAAAAGTCAACTACAAACACAGAATATTATACAAACCTGAAATGATTAAATATGTTAAATAATACACAAATAATGTGTTTAATAAAATTGTATTAACCAATATCTTTGCTGATGACCTTCAATGATCCAATACTAATAATCAAAATTACACATTTTTGTTTTATTTGAGTTATTGCTGAATAGCGTTTAACTTTTTCTCCTGCATCATATTCTTCATGTGATTAGTTTGAGAGACACCCTCTACTTCAGCCTGAGGCATATTCATTTCACTTTAGGTTTGAAAGGGCTTTTACATTTATAAAATAATAACTTTTATATTAAAAACAAACAAGCAATCCCTACCCAGATTAAAAGATTAACTCAAACGTAGCGTAGCGTGTTACTTTCCATAAAAAATTATATAATTAGTTACTTTTTAGGGAGTAATGCAATATTGTAAAACATTACTTTTAAAAGTAACTTTCCCCAACACTGATTGTTTGCATTAAATAATGTTCCCTGTCTTTCCTTTCTGTGATGGGTGGCCCAAAGAAAAGATACAAAAATTTCCATTGAATTAAAGGTCAGATAGAGTTTACTGTACCAAAGTACCAAAAATAATCAGAAAAAAATTGTATGCATAAAGCGGGACTTAAAGTTTTTTAAACAGGCCTGAAATACACTAGAAATCTTGTTTTGAAATGTCTTTGCCTTTGCTACCTCCAGCTACTCATTCAAACATTTTAGCTTAAATTATTTCCCAGTTCATATCTTTTGATTTGATTTGATTTGATTTATTAATTATTATTATTATTTTTTTTTTTATTGAGTGAATGAGAATGATTTAACCTGTTCTGTTTAAAATGTTCTGTAATTATGACACTCTAGATTTAGTTAAATATTATCTTTTAGATGTTCAGTAATCACACATGGCCATAATTAGAAGTCAGTGTTTTAAATGCTATTAATTTAAATTCCATCCAACAAGCAGCGACAATATTAATCATTATTGATAAATCAATAAATAGATATGGTACAGCATACGGGTGCAGTTCTGAAGCAAATTCAATGGATTTTCCTTCTAAGATCTCTTCATTTTTTCTTGTAGTATCCTTGTTGTAGATGATCACAGCGACAACGAGCATGTGTTGATTTTTTTCATGTCATAAATGATGCATTATTCAACTTTATCTTTTTTTAAGAATGTTAGTTTTTACAGGGATAAAAACTGATTTGATGACAACACATAGTTCATTGTGTAAATGGTCTCATCTTGCACTTAATAAATGATAATAAAAGCAGAGTTATGTATTTATTGAAGTAAATATCATCAATCGTGATTTAATGATGACTTTAACTAATGCAGGTGAGTACCGGGAATGCTAGCTTCATTAGCCGGTCACTCATTGTCCTTTGAAATGAGGCCAATCCACTGTCATTCATGACCTGAGAGACAGATGAGTGGACAGAATAAATGAAAAGTTATGGAGAAGATCACAGCAGAGCAGCAATCTGGTGTTACAGTCCTCACACTCACACACACACACACACACACACACACACACACACACACACACACACACACACACAAAGTGGGGACATCCCATAGGCGTAATGTTTTTTTTTTTACTGTACAAACTGTATGTGCTGTTGCCCTACACCTAAACTTAGCCCTCAAAGGAGACTGTGCATTTCTGCCCCCCCCCCCCCAAAAAAAAAACACTCTGTATTATTTTATAAGCGTTTTGAAAAGTGGGGACAATTCACCTTCACCTTGTAATAACTGTCATACCTGTCATTTACAAATTCCTGTCCTCATGTGTCACAAAAATGCGCACGCAACACACACACATTTGTTTCTGTGAATTGTGGGGACATCCCATAGGCGTAATGTGTTTTACACAACTGTATTTTTTATCTATCTGCACCAACCCTATACCTAATCCTACACCTTACATGAAACTTTATGCATTTTTAGGTTTTCAAAAACAAACAAAACAAAAAAATTACATGCAGTGTCCTCATAAACCACCTTCACATTGTAAAACAAACCCTGCCTGTACCAAGACTCAAACCTGCAACTTTTTGGTTTATAAGTCCAACTCTCTAACCATTAGACCATGACTGCCCCATAAAAACCACCCATATATTGAAATATACAATTATTTTTCAAAGTTTTCCAACAAAGATTGCTGGAAAATGTTTTACAAGAAAGCACTATTTCAATTTTCTGCTTCATATTACACTTTTCACATTTTATAGTGTTGAGCTTTGAAGGTATACATGACTTATTTCATAGTCCAATCTGGATTTATCACACAACTAGACCAATCAGCTGAATGGACCCCGACCCTTAATGCTCCTCTCCAGCCATAGTCCAGTGCTCCGTATACGAGGAACTCTCCCTGCTGTTCTGGGTTATGATAGTGTGAAAGCAAGGCTAACAGAGGAGGCGTTTATATAATGCATGTGTTTAATTCACATCTACTGGTGAAAATCTCCCTAGGGCTCGACTGTGTGTGTGTGTGTGTCCTGCTCTCTGTCCACCTGCTTATGGTCTCTCCATCCACACAGACTCTCAAAGGATCAAAGATGATGACAAGTTGTTTTTCATCTTATTTGCCTTGCCGAGGTAGAGAGGCATTTAATAATTAATTTGCTTGTATGAATGATGAACTATTTGCCAGAGGCATTTTCAAGAGTGACTCATAATAAAGAGAGAGAGAGAGAAAGAGAGAGTGTGTGTGTGTGTGTGTGTGTGTGTTGTGTGTGTGTGTGTGTGTGTGTGTGTGCATGTGTTTTGTCTCCGGGTCTGTCTTTTTTGGAATGGAATTCTATCAGGATCAGATGATGTGCTATGAGATATGAAATTAACATCAGTATCTCAGGGCCGCTGAGGGGGAACGCGTCTAATCCCAGCCGACTTATTTATTTCTTCATCAGATTTATGTCAAAATATGCATCGCACAGACGCCACCGGAGCTCAGGGCGCAACGTTTCAATCACCGCGTCCAGAAAGCTGATAAATTAATAATTCCATGTTTCACTAAGACGGAGGATTATTTTCTATATATTTTATGATTACGGTTTAAAGCGGAGGTTGATGCTGGAGAGGAGACTCGTATTTCTAGGCGGTTACTCGGGCAGCAGCGACAATAAACTTCCTCGGGTTTGAAGGTGAATTTACAACATGCACTTGAGTTTACGGAGCGCCGCCTGGAGCGTGACACGTGAAAACGACAGAAATAAAGTTCACTACACTCACTACACTCCTCAGTAGAGTAACACATATTATTATTTTATATGCGAGAACTATTAGATGTGTTACATAAACTCTTATCTAACATGAGATTGACACAGCATGAGAAAGAGTTTTAACGGCATGGACTCCATCGACCCCAGTGATTCTGGACGGAAGGATTGGATTGGTACGGACAGAAGCCTGAGATTATGATATTAAATCAAACGATGATTCACAGGACCTTCATCAGATTCTAAATGAAGGGTTTACAAATGTTTCCTCAGTCAGAAGTGCTGAGTTCATGGAAAGAGCTGTGCAGTAATTTGTCTTCAGAGAAATGAACATTTACTCCTGTTCAATTTTGCATGAGAATCACTGACAGTCAAACGGAGTGTGAATCCCCTTCATCTACACTCAATCTCTCAGTCTTTCCTTATGAAAATTTAATTTGGTAGATATTTAATATTTACATTTATAACAACCCATCTATCCATCCATCTACCCATCCATTCATACATTTGCATCTATCTGTCAGTATCTGTCCATCCATCCATCCATCCACCCATCCATCCATACTATTCCACCCATCCATCTATCCATCCGTCCGTCCGTCCATCCATCCATCTATCCATACACTTACATCCATATATCCCTACTTTTCCACCCATCATCCATCCATCCATCCATCTATCCATCCATCTATCCATCCATATTCTTCCAATCATCCATTCATCCATCCATTGATATCTTACCATCAAACATCCATCTATCCTACTCTTCACCCATCCATCATCCTATTCTTCATCATCATCCAAACATCCATCTATCCCTACTCTTCGTCATTCTCCATAAAGGCTACTCTTCCATCCACATTCTACATCCAAACCATCCATACATCCCTAAATCATCTATCCAACTCTTCCTTCCATCCATCCATCCATCCATCATACTCTTCATCTTCCATCCTCATCCATCCATCCATCTATTGATCCATCTCTACCATCCAACATCCATCAATCCTACTCTTCCATCCATTCTCCACCATCTATCTTCATCCATCCAACCATCATCCATCCATCCATCATCCATCGATTGATCCATCTTTACCCATCCAACCATCTTATACATCCATTCTACCCATATCCATCCATACTCTTCCATCCTTCCCATCCATCCATCCATCCATCCATCCATCCATCCATCCATCCATCCATCCATCCATCTATTGATCCATCTTTACCCATCCAACCATCTATACATCCATATCTACCCATCATCCATCCGTATTTACACATCCATCCAACCATCCATACATCCAGATAGACCCTTTTTCTGTTAGCAAACATTGTGATGTTTTTATGTGGGTGGAGCTTAGCTGGAGGCAGAAAGAGTACCCTGACCGTTTCACTAACGCAAGCTGTGAAGTTTGTTAGCTTGTTTGTTTTTTAACAATAACTGGATAAATTCCGATTGTACCTGCATATGTAAGGTCACTCACTCTCCGGTACCATGAGTGTTATTTGAAAAGGTTAACTTTAACGGACGAAACCAGATTGGCCGACCCACACATGCTTTTACTCAAAGTATAGCCGATCTGACATGATTCCTTCCGGTTGAGTGACTCATATCTGACGTGTATAGTAGAGACAAATTCACTGTGTCTATCTAGTCATGAAGATGTGTATATTTCAATGTCAGCAGGCAACTATTTTTACAGCTACATTATTATTCCAGCCACATTTAATCACAACAATGTATACATATTTACAGATGATTAAGCATATAAATCATCAGTTTGTTGTTTTACAAACATGCACACAGACATTATTTCATACACGACATATTCGTGAGATGCAAGAAATCTTCAGACGTGCCCATAACAAAAGAGAATACTTTATTTAACCTTTTCTGATAAGTGTGTGCTGCAAACGCGATCATGTCAACGTTTTTTCTGGCAATGACAACAGGTATGCATTAAAATTTCAAATTGAAGCCTCTACTACATCGATTCTAGCACCCAACATCACAACAAGATTATATTTAAGCTCCTTGTGTAGCCGAATCTGCGCTGTTTTGAATTGGCAGCCTCCAGTTTTCACTTTGTTTTGCCTCCAGCTAGCGCTGTGACGTAATTGTGATGTCGGCCCTATAAGGGTCTATATATCTATATCTACCCATCCATCCATCTATCTGTACCCATTCATCTATCCATTGATCCATCCATATCTACCCATCCATCCATCCATAAACCCATATCTACCCATCATTCATCCATATTTACACATCCATCTATCCCTCCATCTATTGATCCATCTCAACCCATTCAACCATCCATTCATCCAGATCTACCCATCCATCCATCTCTACCCATTCATCTATCCATTGATCCATCCATCTACTGATCCATATTTTACATTTACATTTACATTTATGCATTTAGCAGATGCTTTTATCCAAAGCGACTTACAGTGCATTCAGACTATACATTTGTATTGTCAGTATGTGTGTTCCCTGTGAATCGAACCCACAACCTTTTGCGCTGCTAACGCAATACTCTAACCACTGAGCCACATGAACACCCATCCATGCATCCATAAACCCATATCTACACATCATCCATCCATATTTACACATCCATCTATCCATCCATCTATTGATCCACCTCTACCCATCCAACCAACCATTCATCCATGTATACCTATCCATCTGTCCATCCAACCATCCATCCATCCGTATCTAGCCATCCATCCATTCATCCATCTGTCTCTACCAATCCATCCATCCATTTAACTATCCATTCATATATCCATATATACCCATCCATCTATCCATTGATCCATACATCAGTCTTTACTCATCCATCCATCCATTCACCTCTACCCATCCATTCTTCCATCCATCCAACTCACATTACAGGACAGTTCATCTCTGAAACATCATGGACATTTCCACCACATTGACATCTTCTTTTCTGTTGCTTATAATTTATGAGATGTATTTCACACACACACACACACACACACACACACACACACACACACACACACACACACACACACACACACACACACACACACACACACACACACACACACACTCTATTCTAATTTTGTTTAAAAGTTATTCATGAAAGTGAGCTAAAATATAGCAAAAAAGCGACTGTAAACGGTTTTACTTCTTGTTGTGACAAAAAGGAAGACTTGAAAATTGAAAATGTGTACTGTATGTTTCAGCAGAAGTCAGCTCATAGATTGCCTGTTATTGAAGAGACGCCCATAAACATTTAATCACAACCATCATCTGATCTTTCCCTGTTTCATGAGAGGGTACAAGGTCGTGTACATTAGTGGCCGCTCGCTTCAGTTGTCAAGTACAAACGATGCGCCAGCGGGCAGATGACTTCTCCATTCTCTCCTCCATTTTGTTTCCAGCGAGAACAAGCAGAAAGAGAAAAGTCTTTTAAAATGTTGAACTGACAGCACATAACACATGCCACCTTTCTCTGAGTAACGTCCAGAAGCAACGGAGGAGGAAATGGTGCTTTAAATTGCCTCTCTTTTATCTGCCTCCTCCTATCCCCCTATTTCCACTTCCTGCGGAGCATGACGGGGAACATGAGCCGTTGTTTCAGCGAGGGCATGTACAGGTTCGGCGTTTCAGCTCGACAGTGGTACTTCTCTGTGTTTTCATAAATCCACGCTGCTATGTGTTTGCTGCTCCAGAAAAATAAAGCGTCCCGGTCGCCTCCACACCTGACGTTTACAAGCGCTTCACACTGCCGTAAGAAATCAGCTTTAAGGTCAATCTATAAAACTTCATGGGAGCTGTAAAGTTGTACTTGTGTTTCAGAGTATATAATCAACTGTAATGTATGCAGAATTATTATCCTCACAGCATGAGATGGTTCAAAGTCTCTTTTCTGTTTAAAGAACTGATATTCTTTCTGTGAAATGCAAAAAAAGTATTTTCTGATGAATATGCATTCAGCTCCAATTCATAGAAAGTAGAGCGTTCGTAGTGACCATGTTTTTTAAGCTCCAATAAGGACAAGAAATCACCATAAAACATCATAATAGTAGCTCTGTTGATGGATTGTCGTCAATTATCGGATTGCTAACTTGCCAAAACTGGATAATATTTCATTCTAAAGAGCAAAACACCTTAAAAACAAATTAATTAAATTCACATTACATTTCTGTTCTGTTTGAAATTTTATATTCATTTTAAACAAGTATATACTTAAATTTTTTTTAAACAAATTACATTTCTGTAAAGGTTCAACCACTTATTATTATTTTTTTTTTACATTGAAAAAAAAAATTCATAACACTCAATCCTACAGCCTTTTATAAAATCTCTCGCATGACAGACAGTTCTTAAAGACAAACACACATAACTTGAGAGAACCTAAAATGGATACAGAAACATGTAAAAGCTGTTCTTGTAGCTCAAACTGTAAATAATGGCAGTAACATCCTAGGAAATACATGAAGTGAAAAAATGTGATGTAATGTTGGATTCACCGAAAGTTTTGTGGAAATTGGCGCCACATGCCTAAAATCTCATTTAAAATGATGCTGGTTCACACAAGTGACAATTATGTCATTGGTGATGACAGACAGCCAACGAGAGAGTATGATACAGAGCGAGGTAAAGTTAAGTGGAAAGAGTCTTAGAACTACAGCCAATGATAGAGCAAGAAACAGAGCAATATAAAATTCAGTGGGAGGAGTCTTATAATTACAGCCAATGAGAGAGTATGATACAGAGCAAGGGAAAGTTCAGTGGGAGGAGTCTTAGAACTACAGCCAATGTTCAGTGGGAGGAGTCTTAGAACTACAGCCAATGAGAGAGCACGAAACAGATCAAGGGAGAGTTCAGTGGGAGGAGTCTTAGAACTACAGCCAACGAGAGAATATGATACAGAGCGAGGTAAAATTCAGTGGGAGGAGTCTTATAACTACAGCCAATGAGAGAGCACGATACAGAGCAAGGGAAGGTTCAGTGGGAGGAGTCTTATAACTACAGCCAATGAGAGAGCACGATACAGAGCAAGGGAAAGTTCAGTGGGAGGAGTCTTATAACTACAGCCAATTCCCATATCAATTCTATATTAATGCATATTGTTTATTTTTATTATTTTACTTTTTTATATATAATTACAAATATTTTTAAAGTATAATATGCTAAAGGTAAAGTAACTATTTTGAATGGTTTATTGTTGATATATAAAAACAAACATATTCCAAATATGTGTCAGACTAGTTATTTATCATTTATTGTTAATAAATATTTGAGAATAAATAAATAAATAAAACTGGTAAAGTTAATAAAACTTTGACAAAAAATGTAATTAAAAAGACAAAATCTATATTAGTATCTCACGACACTGTGAACAATTATGTACTAATGAGTTTAATCATGAACCAGAAGAGACTAACAGCTAAACCAGTCTCTGAATGCAGGAAAGTCCTGCGGATCGTCCTCGGCTTAGAAACGTTAATTCACTGAGCGCCGGCCACATGCAGCTACGATCACAAATATTGAGATGCTCATACATAACGAGATGGAGTAACACGAGTCTCTGATCATTCAGACAGCAGAATAAATGGCTTCACTTCAAATTTAATTCACACCCCCCCACACCTCCTGTCAGCCTCCGCTTCCATTCGCCCCGCGGCAAATTCACAATGAAGTAATTGAATGAAATGATTCGCTCTCATTTTTTTATTAGTGGTTTATGCAGTCAGGTGTGTCGCTATGCTTATTTCCTCAGACGATTAAAGATCCATAATTCATTGCAACAGGAAGTGAGCGTGATGAGTCTCATCTTGATTGGACATGGATGATTCTTCGCTTCTGATTAAAGAAAATCTTCTTACGGCCGAGAGGAGGACGGCACGTGAAATCGCTCGGTGAATGAATGTACATAAACTATGAAGATTTTAATTGCTTTTGGAATTTGTTTTGTTTCATTTCTTGTTGTTCCGCAGGATGAAGTAATCGGAGGATTGGTTTTAAAAACCAGCTCAGCGACAGAAGAACAGACCACTTCATAAGTCAATAGTGAATAAAAGCTTTTATTTCATATCAGTGACAATGACAGATGCAACGGCAATGCTGTATATTGTACTTTGATTTTCACGTCAGGGTTATTAAAAACCATAAAACCCATCTGGCTTAAAACACAAACAGAGAATAAAACATAAAATATGAACAAAACTATGATAGCATAGTAAAATATAAAATACACATTTTTCAAGTATTAACTAACTAAACAGCATTAAATATTGTATTTTTTTATTATTCAATGATAGTTACAGAAAACAACAACTGAATTCATTTCCTAGAGAAGAGGAAGTCATCCATAATTATTGCATATATATGTCACATCTGATTTGTTACGAGCATTACTGACAGAATCATCAGCCAATCAAATTTTGAAGTTCAATGACAGCCCGCCCCCTGGGACTAGTTCAAGTTCAAGTTCAAAGTTTATTAAAAGCCCAGAGGGAAATTTTTGGTGCAGCATCATGTTTGTTGACATATCATACAAAACACACAAACAAAACAAACAGCAGACACAACATCCTACACATTTAAAAGCCTTACAGCAGTGGGAATAAAATAATGTCTATACCGATTACTTTTAAATTTAGGCATACTATAACGTATACCAGAAGGATGCATTTTAAATTCATGGAACATTGGATGAGTACAATCTGCAACAATATTTGTTGCTTTCTGTAAGACAAACTGATCAAAGCTGTATGATAACCCTGTCTGCTTAATGCCAATTATCTTACTACCTTGGTTGACAATGCCATTCAATGAATTTCGATGTTTAACATTTACGTTACCATACAAACAGCATATGGAGTAGCAGAGCACCGATTCAATATAAGATTTATAATACATGGTCATAAAGAGTCCTACTGATATTAAAAGTAGAGAGCCTCCGAAGACAGTGTAACCGTTGCTGGCCTTTTTTGCATACTGCTTCAACATGAGTATCAAAACGTAATTTATTATCAATGATAAGCCCAAGGTACTTGTAACTACTGGCCCATTCCACCATTTGACCTTTGACACTAGTTGGTTGAGGAGAAGAAGGACTGGATCTAAAATCAATTGCTATATCTTTGGTCTTTTTTATGTTTACTTGCAAGAAGGCACTGTCGCACCATGTCATAAAATCATTCACCACTGGACCATGACTATTCTCATCGCCAGTCAACAAACTAACAGTGACAGTATCATCAGCGAATTTTAAAATTAACCTATCTCTGTGTCACCTCACACAATCATTAGTATATAAAATGTAGAGCAAGGGTGAGAGAACACATCCTTGGGCAGAACCTGTGGACGTAATAAGGGTATCTGAAAAGCTATTGTTTACTCTTACTCTCTGCAGTTTATTACTTAAAAAATCTAATAGCCACCCAACTATCTTAAATTCTCATTTAAACTCTGAAATTAATTTCTTTACTAAAACATGGGGCTGAATAGTATTAAAAGCTGAAAAAAAATCTACAAAGAGCAATCTAACATGGGTTTTCCTTCCATCCAAATGTTTCATAATCATATTTAACAGGGTGGATGAGGCATCCTCAACTCCTCTTCTAGCCTGGTAAGCAAACTGCAATGGATCTAAAAGACTTTGAGTTTTCAATAAAAGTTCATCCCTGACAAATTTCATAATCATATTTAAAAGGGTGACGTGCCCAGTGCTACCCCCAGCGTTAGACCGCTCCTTTAGACAGGGATTTCCAAGGAACGAAAGTGAAACTCAATGAAAACAAAATGACAGCCTCTACACCAGGTCTTGTTGGTGATCTACTAAAAACACCTTTTACGTGGCGCTCTTTTGCAGGCAAAAGAGAATAACTGAGAAAGGAAGACATAAACTGAATTTACTAACAAAGGCCAGCAAAGGTTTTGTGCGCCATTTCAAAGATTGCAACTATGAGTGCTATGAGTGGCTAACAGATAGCACCAAACACATGTTATTTTCTTGGCCGTGTTTACTTTTTAATACAAGTAAAGGGGCATGGAATGACAGACCCATGGACTTTATTTACAAGTGACAGATGAGTGCTTTATTATTTGGTGAGGATTGTATCATACACATAGAGGTGTACGTGGTGCGTTGATAATACTGTGGTGTGTGGATGTCCAGCGTTTGTACAGTTTTGCTGCTTTGGGCATTTTAGAGTGACGTGAATGTGCGCAGTGACCCGTGTATTGGCTGATTACTTTTACTGACCATGTAGGGAAATTTACTCTGAATTTAACCCACCCTAATCTAGCCTACTGTTTAAATTGTTGATCAGCCATCATTGTTGTTGAGAGCTTGTGTGCGGCATAATATGTGCATTATATGCGTATGGCTGCATTAGCTATAACAGAGATGTGTAAGATGTGTACATGTAGTTTACATTTGCTTACTGAAGGACCTGACTGAAACACAACGGTACGCTACTGTGAATATGACATGAGGACATATGAAGAGGTTGTTTTTTGGAGTTTGCCCTTGTTCTCCAGTCTTTCTTTGTTGTGTTTTTTTCTTGTGTAGGCCCAATAAATTGATGGAGAGCATTAAAATGAAAGGCCTGCAGATGTTAATTATAATCTGAGAGCTGTTGGGCCTCGTGTGAAGAGCTTTGACCGAGCTTTAACCCACACACACGTCAACGTCCCGACACAGGACTTGTACAGACTTAAACACACACAGGCGGACAGGTTTACAGATTATATTTTTCATAATTAGACCAGAGTAGGAGCAGAAGTCAATATGTGCTTATTAGCTAAATTAAAAGCAGCGAGAGGCACAATCCTTGGCTCAGAACGGCATTAACCCCGCAGGAAAGCACTGCAGATGGGCGGGCGCCAGAAATAGACGCTCGACGTGGAGGAGTTGGAAAATCTGGGGTGAAGTTTTGACTTCTGGTGTGAAGATATGGTTAGACAGGAGGAGCTCTTAAACACCTCATATCATCAGCAATCAGATTTCCTTCATCTTTTTTTTCCATCTTTCAGAACTCATAATCCAGAAAGAGCAATTATTGGTACTAAGCTGTGAAAAAGTCCACACTGAATCCGAATCTGTGTGATGCGGCTTTACAAAGATGGAGCAGATTAAATCTAGACAGCAAAAAATATCTCATTTACATCCAAGTATCAGAGAAATTATGGAAATACCTTCGAAAATAATACGTATGCTGACTATATTACAAGGAATCGTAGGTGTTGAGCTCTTCTATGTAATATCAATGATCATTTTAACCCTCAATATCAAATCACTGAGGAACATCGGCACAAGCTCATTAATATTCATCAGCACAGTTTTCTCACACAGTGATGTCACAAGCCAATAATCTTTAAGCCCCTCCCACTCTCAAACTCCTTGCTCCGACTCTAAACCAGACAAACATTTGGAAACGCGAGCAGATGCTCCGAGGAACTGAATGACTGCAGTGTGTGTTTTGGCTTTGAGAGACAGATCAAAACTGTCATTCTGCTAAAGAGGGATTTCTCAAATTGGATAAATGTATGAAAGATGACAGCCTTCACTACTGACCCGGGATAAAAAAAAAACACAAATGACCCGGAAAAACACCAGTAGAAAGACAGAGGCACTGAACAGAACAGATCAAGCACATCGTATGAATTCAAAACAAACAGTGACCTCCCAAAACAATTACATTTTTCTCATGAGATCGGGTTGCTGCTTCCCATAACACTTCTGCCTAACTGCCTAAAAACTACTCAGAATTCACTCAATGCTACTAATAAAGCTTTATTAGCAACAACACCATCACAACCATCCAAAACATGCTTACAACTGCAGAACGCTTTCATAACCACTCATCAGCATGACAACATGCCAACAAACGCAAAAAAGCAACAACATGGCAACATCTTGACACCTATTAATAATACCTTGGAACAAGTCATAGCTATTTTACGTTTTGTTGAATTGGAAGATAATTCATATACATTGATGTTATCTCATTTGTACATTTCCATGCAATCTTCTTAAATGCCACCATAGAGGGGGTGGACCTTAATTTATTTAGTTATTTATTTTTCTTAAACATTGTTAATTTTCATGTGAATCACATAGTACAAATTAATACGGCATTGCCACTTTGTAAAACACTGTTTTCTTCGACCCGACCGCCCTAATGTGAACATACATGAACATACACTCAACATGGTTCTTGCATTAGTAACTCTTCAGCAACGTACACAAAGAAACTTGACATATTAATGACCTATCAACTGCATACCAACATGTTAAAAAGACACCCCAGAACATCTTAACAACTGTAAGCAAACTAGCGACAACCATTCAGAAGAAACTAGCAACTCTCTACAGCCTCGGAATGGCAGCATTGCACTACATCTTTGCATTTGGCAGATGTTTCCACCCAATGCAACTCACGCTGTGTTTAAGCCACACATTGCATTCCCTGGGAATCAAACCCATTACCTTGGTGTTTCTAGTGCAATGCTTGGGAAACCACATGCTGGCATCACCCTAGCAGTATAGTTTTCCGAATGCATGTTTTCTTTAGAAAGCATTCAAATCTTGTTTCCTATTCATATGCAAATGCTCTTTATTTGCGGATTTGTCTACATGCAAAAATAATGAAATTCAACTTTGACAATTTTTACATGGCTCTGCTCTTTTTCTTCCAAAAATAAAACAGCGAGGCGGAGGAGAAGCTTTCTGACAGCCTCCTCAAAATGGCATCTGCAAATTACAGGCTGTTACGTTCTCTTAGCACCTATTAATTATATCAAAGATGAGAGCGGCCAGCCGCACTGTGATTTATTACACCACTAACTTGTTGTGTCACTCTTGGGATGGAGGGAGGGGTGGACGACAGGAGAGAGAGCGACAGCGGTACTGGACCTCGACGACCCAGACAACCCACGCCGACCTCAGCTGAGAGACAGACTGAGACAGCACAGAGACTGGGGCTTCTTCTTCGCAGTTTGGCTCAAACTTCAGTTCTTCAAAATCTGACTCAGAAGAAGCTGGAGCTGAAAACGCCTCATGCAGACAGCTGAGCTGATCATTTAACTGAATTGCCAAGTAATTCAGCACATCTGCTTGTCCTTATAGATGTTTTTAGAGACCCAGAAGTGTTCATTTCAGAATATAATTGATGCTTCTTCTGACAAAACAAGTAAGCACAAATGAGTCAACTTTATAATGAATGTGGATGGTGTGTCGAATGCCACATGGTTGCACTTGGTGAGTGAACAGCTTGTTTCATCCACCCATAACACCACATCAAAACACAACAGAATAATGCACTAAAATCCAGGCACAGCTTGTCTGTAAGGACAGTTGGGGCAGAACCCCAGTAAAATATTCACCCAAAACATAAACCTCTATATAAACTAAACTAAATGTGTTAAACATTCTACAACAAATATTTTTCAGATTTTCTTGACCATTTTAAGTCATGCAATATATATTAAGTGTGCAATATATATTAAAATTGACTGCACGCTTCAGCAGGCATGATAGTAAGTGATACATGATAGTAAGAGGGGCAGTCCTGTAAGAGTCCTCCCGAACTCAACAACAACACCCCACATATTACAATGTAAATCTGTGGTGAAAAGTGGAACTGCAGTACGCTGTAATTGAGAAATATTTGTAATAGAAATAGACTGTCCCGCCCGCTTATTTTCATGTTACCTTATCTCGCTGCAGACCAAGATGATATCAGTCAGATTCAACTTTATGTGTCTGCATCAGGTCAGAAACTAGCTGGCATGTTTCCAATGTGGAGCAGCGTTTTAAATTAATGAAAGTGTTAAACCTTTAGTTTAAACATGCTCATGTGAAAAGCCTTTATAAAGGCTAGTTTTTTGTTTGTTATATGATGATACATGATATTTGTTTCCTCACTTAAAGGGGACTTATTATGCCCATTTTTACAATATGTAATATAAGTCTCTGGTGTCCCCAGAATGTACATTCAGCTCATAACACCCCACAGATTATGTATTATGTCATTTTGAAAATAAATGAAAATGAATCCCATTTTGAGTGGAAGCGTGTCTTTAAATGTAAATGAGCTGTAGGGTGCATTATTTTTTGATGTTCAATAGCCTGATAGCCTGAGGGGAAAAAGCTATCCCTCAGTCAGCTAGTGCGGGATCGGATGCTGTGGAGACGTCTCCCTGAGGGCAGCAGAGAGAGCAGACTGTGGGACGGGTGGCTGGAGTCTTGATAGTCCTCTGGGCTTTCCTTGTACACCGACCGCCTGGTGTAGATGTCCTGGAGGGAGGGAAGCTCACCTCCAACAATGTGGCGGGCAGTTCGCACGACCCGTTGCAGAGCCCTGCGCGCGTGCTGTTTTCCAAACCAGGCGGTGATGCAGCCGGTCAGGATGCTCTCCCCAGTGCAGGTGTAGATGGATCTGAGGATTGCTGGGGCTCGTTCCAAACTTCCTCACCGTCTCAGGAAGAAGAGGCGCTGATGTGCCTTCTTCAGCACTGCATCTGTGTGAGCAGACCATTTGAGATCCTCAGTGATGAGAACGCAGAGGAGCTTAAAGCTGTTTACCTGCTCCACAGGTGTCTAACACATAGGAGAGAGTTGAATGTTTTGAAGAGATTGCGTGTGTCAGATGTGCTGTTGATCTTGTTGTAGAAGTATGAATCCTTGGCAGTATGGACTTCAGCAGAGAAAGATGAAAGCAAAGACTGATAGATACTCAGGTCTGATGGATCTTTAGATTTGTGCCATTTACTTTCTGCTGCCCTGAATTTGGAGCAATGTTCACGAAAAACATCATATATACACCAGGGATTAGAAAGGGCAGCACGTGCTGGCCCGGAGGTGAGAGGATGTATATGGTCTAGACAAGAAGTTGAAGTGGAGAACAAAGTGTCAGTTGCAGTGTTCACATCCAGAGCTGAGAAATGGGTGGGTGAGGGAAGAGAGGAGGACACTAAAGAGGAAAGATGTGAGGGAGAAAGGGAACACAGGTTTCGTCTAAAGGTAACTGGTAGAGGTGTTGGTGGCTCGGAGGTTGTAAGATCTAGGTTAAATGTTATGAAGTAGTGTAGTAGTCAGTGAAGTAGTCAGAGGTGTGTAGGGGTTTTACCAAAATGCTGTCTGCAACACAATTGCATGTGTAAATTAAGTCCAGATGGCTGCCAGATTTGTGAGTGCTTGTGGTGGTAAGACGTTTTAAGTCAAATGATGCTAGGAGTGAAAGGAAATTTACAGCATGAGGCTTGTTCAAATGAATATTAAAATCACCAAAGACTATAAGTGGGCTGCCATCCTCGGGGAATCAGGACAACAGGCCATCCAGCTCTTCTAGGAAGGTGCCCAATTGCCCAGGCGGGCGATAAATGACTACAACATGGAGTTTTACTGGAGCTGTTACAGTAATAGCATTAGATGCATGAGTAATTGTTGCTTAAGGGAGTGTAGGTTGAGTATTTCCAATTGTTAGAAATGAGAAGACCAGTAACTCCACCCTTCCTCACCAGACGGGGGGTGTGAGAGAAGGAGAATTTGTTAGCTCAAAATCTGACAGATGCTGACAAAAAGGACTTGCACTGTTAGCTTTGATGTATCTGGTTTAGACAGTCTCAAGGCCACAGCGTCTACAGACATTCCCCGTGTGAAAAATTCAGAAAACACTCCATTTAACCATAAAATCGAGACAGACGTGACCCAGTGGATAATTGGAATAATCTGGTAAGAAGTATTCAGGTGGAGAAATTTTGGAGATCACTTCTGAAAATCTAGAAGAGGTCCATGTGTGATGATTGGGGACATCAGAAAATGTCCTTTTTGATTTTATCTCAATGTTTTAGTTGCCATTTATTTGCTTTGAGCTTAACACACTTGTGTTAACACACTTAACATGCTTGTGAACTTAACTTCTAAGTGAAAAATTGCTTCCAAGTAAATCCTACACTGAATCGTCTTCATGGTGTAACGTTTAAGTAATCATTCTAATTATGTGAGAATAAGAAAGTCCATACCACAACTATAACAATAACGACACAGTAAATTATACAAAACACTGACAACCAATCAAAATTCGTCCGACTTTAAAGAGCTCGAGCACTCAAAGCAGCAGACAATATAACTTTTGTGCATGTTTATAATAAACAGAACATTATTATCATTTGGTGTGGATGCTAATATCATTATTTTTAACATTGTGTTCATATTTACTGCTACTTTCCTACATTTTGGAGGCAAAATCCAGTCATTCTAACAATATCTGTGCTATGGGTAGTTTGGAACGACGGTAAAAAAGTTCCCAGTGCAGATTACGTTTATAAGTCACACAAATGAGCTTTCTCCATGCTACTGCCAATAGACAACAGACCTTTTTCTTTCCTCTAATGTGAACGGACATTTTTAGTTATCTTAATAGTTATGGTTGTTGATGTGAACAGGCTTTAATCCTAACAGGTTGGATATTATTACGAGATTTTAAAGCAGGTTTACTCTCTCACACGCTCCCGAAACATTCACCTGTGGCACATTAGATCCTCATATGTTCAGAATTGATGGAACATATTTGCTTTGCACTTGAAACAGTCCATCAAAGCTGATCCAATGAGCTCGCAGCACAAGTCCGATTCATCCAATGTAATCGCTTGTTGTGGCAACCCATGACATTCATAATTAATTTGTACACGGTCTGTGGTTCATTCTGCCCCACTTACTCTAAACACAAGCACCAGAGAAAACTATGAACCTCTGTTAATTTACACCAGAGAGAAATCGATACATCAGTAGGTCGAGGGGCTATTAGGAACAGACAGTGGACTAAAACAGAGCCTCAGAAGATTGTATTGACCAAACTCTCACACACTCACTCACTCACTCGCGTATAAAGTCCACGGGGCACTAGATTTTCCTCTAGTGAGCGATCATTCATGTGTAGATGTGATATGTTTCTGTACATATGCACACACCTGTACAGCGCCACACCTCTAGTGTATTAGGTAAATGTTTTTATTAGAAATAACACGATATTTGAAAGAACAAAGTGGAGCAAAGTGTCTAGTGACTGATTAATAGAGAAGCATGTTTTATAGTTAATGGATAAGCTGTTTAACCCCATCTGGCTTTCTTTGTTCTATTGCACACAAAAGGAGATGTTTAGAACAATGTTCATGCTGCACTTTTCAGTACAATATAAGTTAAATACAGTAGTCAAGGTATCTCTCTCTCACTTCTGGCTGAGTTTGATTATGGTGTACTTCATATCTACAAAAAAACAGACATTTTTGAAATACAAATCCGATTCCAAAAAAGTTGGGACACTGTACAAATTGTGAATAAAAAAGGAATGCAATAATTTACAAATATCATAAACTTATATTTTATTCACAATAGAATATAGATAACATATCAAATGTTGAAAGTGAGACATTTTGAAATGTCATGCCAAATATTGGCCTCATTTTGGATTTCATGAGAGCTACACATTCCAAAAAAGTTGGGACAGGTAGCAATAAGAGGCCGGAAAAGTTAAATGTACATATAAGGAACAGCTGGAGGACCAATTTTCAACTTATTAGGTCAATTGGCAACATGAATGGGTATAAAAAGAGCCTCTCAGAGTGGCAGTGTCTCTCAGAAGTCAAGATGGAAGAGGATCACACCAATTCCCCAATGCTGCGGCGAAAAATAGTGGAGCAATATCAGAAAGGAGTTTCTCTCTGAGAAAAATTGCAAAGAGTTTGAAGTTATCATCATCTACAGTGCATAATATCACCAAAGATTCAGAGAATCTGGAACAATCTCTGTGCGTGAGGGTCAAGGCCGGAAAAACCATACTGGATGCCCGTGATTTTGGGCCATTAGACGGCACTGCATCACATACAGGAATGCTACTGTAATGGAAATCACAACATGGGCTCAGGAATACACCAGAAAACATTGTCGGTGAACACAATCCACCGTGCCATTCGCCGTTGCCGGCTAAAACTCTATAGGTCAAAAAAGAAGCCATATCTAAACATGATCCAGAAGCGCAGGCGTTTTCTCTGGGCCAAGGCTCATTTAAAATGGACTGTGGCAAAGTGGAAAACTGTTCTGTGGTCAGACGAATCTAAATTTGAAGTTCTTTTTGAAAACTGGGACGCCATGTCATCCAGACTAAAGAGGACAAGGACAACCCAAGTTGTTATCAGCGCTCAGTTCAGAAGCCTGCATCTCTGATGGTATGGGGTTGCATGAGTGCGTGTGGCATGGGCAGCTTACACATCTGGAAAGGCACCATCAATGCTGAAAGGTATATCCAAGTTCTAGAACAACATATGCTCCCATCCAGACGTCGTCTCTTTCAGTGAAGACCTTGCATTGTCCAACATGACAATGCCAGACCACATACTGCATCAATTACAACATCATGGCTGCGTAGAAGAAGGATCCGGGTACTGAAATGGCCAGCCTGCAGTCCAGATCTTTCACCCATAGAAAACATTTGGCGCATCATAAAGAGGAAGAGATGCGACAAAGAAGACCTAAGACAGTTGAACAACAAGAAGCCTGTATTAGACAAGAATGAGACAAACATTCTATTCCTAAACTTGAGCAACTTGTCTCCTCAAGTCAAGTCAAGTCACCTTTAATTATATAGCGCTTTTAACAATACAAATTGTGACAAAGCAACTGCACAATATCAAAATGGAAAATAGTGTCAATAATGTAAAATGACAAGATTAAACACTCATTTTTCAGTTAGAGGCATTTCATTATTGAATTCAGTGATGGCATCGTCCAGCTCAGTTCAAAAAGTTTCTGTTCAATCAAGTCGACGATATTGCTGGAAATTAAGTGTCCCCCACTAAGCAAGCCAGAGGCGACAGCGCAAGGAAACCAAAACTCCATTTGTGACAGAACGGAGAAAGAAACCTTGGGAGAAAAACCAGGCTCAGTCGGGGGGCCATTTCTCCTCTGGCCAGACGACACAGCAGTTCAATTCCAACTGCTGCAATGTCAGATTGAAGGCTCAACTGTTTCCCGAGGTCTTTTCCTGATGGCTGTCTAGGTGACGGGTCCTCACTGGGGGTCTGTCTCTGAGACTCATCTAGGTGTCCTGGTCTCCGCTGACGTTCAGGGCTGTAGAGGTCATCTCTAGGTGCTGATCCACCATCTGATCTGGTGAATGCAGTGACCTCGGAGAAAGAAAGAAACAGACTAATATTAGCATAGATGTCAATCTTTTACGATGTAACAAGTACATCATGTGTTATGTGAAGTGTTCCCGGTTCCGGTTGATCTAATTAATGCAGCCTAACAATCCTTTAACGGATTTGAAAAAAAGAAGTGTATTAGTGCATTATGTGTACGCCAGGTTAAAGAGATGGGTCTTTAATCTAGATTTAAACTGACAGAGTGTGTCTGCCTCCCGAACAGTGTTTGGTAGATTGTTCCAGAGTTTGGGTGCTAAATAGGAAAAAGATCTGCCACCCCAGTGATATTTTGATATTCTAGGTATTATCAAATGGCCAGTAGTTTTGAGAACGCAGCGGACGTGAAGGACTATAATGCGATAAGAGCTCGCTCAAATACTGAGCGCTAAACCACTCAGGGCTGTATAATTAATTAACAAGATTTTAAAATCTATACGATGTTTAATGGGGAGCCAGTGAAGTGTTGACAGAACCGGACTAATGTGCTCCATACTTCCTGGTTCTAGTAAGAACCTAGCTGCTGCATTTTGAACCATCTGTAATTTGTTTATTAAGCGTGCAAAACAACCACCCAATAAAGCATTACAATAGTCTAACCTTGAGGTCATGAACGCATTAAATTAATATTTCTCTGCATTTTTGACATTGAGAGCATAGGTCTCAGTTTAGATATATTTTTAAGATGAAAAATGCAGTTTTTACAAATGCTAGAAACGTGGCTGTCAAAGGAGAGATTACTATTAATAGCACACCTAGGTTCCTGACTGATGACGGAAGAATTTACAGAGCAGCCATGAAGTGTTAGACAGTGTTCTATTTATTACTTGTGGGGGTTTTAGGTCCGATAATTAACACCTCTGTTTTTTTCAGAATTTAGTAGTAAGAAATTGTTCGTCATCCAGATTTTATATCGACTATACATTCCAATAAGTTCTCACTTTGGTGTGTTTTCACCAGGCCGTGAAGAAATATAGAGCTGAGTATCATCAGCATAACAGTGAAAGCTAACCCTGTGTTTCCTATATGATATTTCCCAAGGGTAACATATAAAGTGTGAAAAGTAACGGTCCTAGTACTGAGCCTTGAGGAACTCCATACTGCACTGGGATCAATATGAAACCTCTCCATTCACACCGCTACGAATTGATGGCGGTCAGATAAGTATGATTTGAACCATGCTAATGCACTTCCACTAATGCCAACAAAGTTTTCTAGTCTATTCAAAAGAATGTTGTGATCGATAGTGTCGAACGCAGCGCTAAGATCCAGTAAACTAATATAGAGATACAACCACGATCAGATGATAAGAGCAGGTCCATTTGTAACTCTAATGAGAGCAGTCTCAGTACTATGATATGGTCTAATTCCTGACTGGAAATCCTCACAGATATAATTTTTCTCTAAGAAGGAATATAATTGTGAGGATAACAATCATTTCTAATATCTTTGACAGAAAAGGGAGAGATTCGAGATCGTCTGTAATTAACTAGATCTTTGGGGTCAAGTTGTGGTTTTTAATGAAGGCTTAAAAACAGCCAATTTAAAGTTTTTTGGGGACATAACCTAATGACAATGCCAAATTAATAATAGCCAAAATAGGATCTATGACTTCTGGAAGCACCTCTTTATAGTAGTTTAGATGAATAAGGGTCCTAACATACTTTTTTAATTTTTTTACTTTTTACTTTTTAGTCATTTAGCAGACGCTTTTATCCAAAGCGACTTACAAATAAGAAAAGTAACTAAAACTATAAGTTACAAGTCTATAAATACTATATATACACACACATTTAATAAAATGACAAATGCATACAACAACATTTCAAAACGTAACATTTAAATGAAAACAAAAAAAATAAAGCTAAAAACATTTCAAAATATTAAAACAACCAAAGGTATGAGTATAAAATGATTCTAACATGACACTAAGCCAAACACCCCATATATATACAGTATATAAATGGTATTTCATTTCCATGCAGTATGTTGAAGAAACGTTACTAAAATAAATACAATGTATTAAAACTAAAACTAAAGTAAATACCTATAAAGACATATGAAAATCATACATAATTTATGTAAAATTAAAATAGATAAATCAAACGGCAGTAGTTATCAGTAATCCTAAAAAAAGAACACTGGCAAAAACACATGCTAACAAACAACAACTAACACATAGTAAGAATTAGTTATAAAAACTAAAACAGAAGTGAAACAAGCAGTAGGAAAGAGGATAAATAAAAAGTGATACTTATATCCCTTGCCGTGTCCCTGCCCGGAGGAGTCCACGGTAGAGTCCAATGGTCTTTACACTCTTCGGTCTTCTCACGAGGAGGGCTTCACACAACGGCTGCCACGACCGCTGCCGTGGTAAACTAAGCTTTTTATACCCATCTAACAAAATACTACTCCAATTCAGCTGAACACAATTTCCTGTTAATCACAATAAATGGCCAAGCAAGCCACGACACTGACAAGGGACGCGATACAGTACGAGACCAAACGCGATTTCAGCACGGTCTCCACACAGTAAACAAAACAAGCGTTTCCTAGCAACAACAACAACAACTGCTGCTAAACACTAATGAGACAAGTAAATACACTTACTAGTTGTTTTCAACTTCCACTGATAGGAGCTTCTCTCAAAGAGTATTATTTACACTTCTATCTTCTGCAGGCGCTTAATACACAATTTCCTGTTAATCACAATAAATGGCCAAGCAAGCCACGACACTGACAAGGGACGCGATACAGTACGAGACCAAACGCGATTTCAGCACGGTCTCCACACAGTAAACAAAACAAGCGTTTCCTAGCAACAACAACAACAACTGCCTAAACACTAATGAGACAAGTAAATACACTTACTAGTTGTTTTTAAACTTCCACTGATAGGCTGCTTCTCTCAAAGAGTATTATTTACACTCTATCTTCTCTTCTGCTGGCGCTTAAACACAATTTCCTGTTAATCACAATAAATGGCCAAGCAAGCCACGACACTGACAAGGGACGCGATACAGTACGAGACCAAACGCGATTTCAGCACGTCTCCACACAGTAAACAAAACAAGCGTTCCTAGCAACAACAACAACAACTGCGCTAAACACTAATGAGACAAGTAAATACACTTACTACTATGTTTTTAACTTCCACTGATAGGCTGCTTCTCTCAAAGAGTATTATTTACACTTCTATCTTCTGCTGGCGCTTAAACACAATTTCCTGTTAATCACAATAAATGGGCCAAGCAAGCCACGACACTGACAATGGACGCGATACAGTACGAGACCAAACCGCGATTTCAGCACGGTCTCCACACAGTAAACCAAACAAGCGTTTTCTAGCAACAACAACAACAACTGCGCTAAACACTAATGAGACAAGTAATACACTAACTAGTTGTTTTTAACTTCCACTGATAGGCTGCTTCTCTCAAAGAGTATTATTTACACTTCTATCTTCTGCTGGCGCTTAAACACAATTTCCTGTAATCATCACAATAAATGGCCAAGCAAGCCACGACACTGACAAGGGACGCGATACAGTACGAGACCAAAAACGCTTTTTAGCATGTAACATACATGTTGTTGGTTTAGATGATTTAACAAGTTTATACAATTCTTCCTCCTCCTATAGTAGAGAATGAGTGGAATTGTTCCTCAGGGGATCTATAGTACACTATTTGATGTGATAATATAGCTGACCTGCATGGTTGTCAATTTGATCTCTAATAGTATCAATTTTTGGAAGTAAAATAGTTCATAAAGTCATTACTGCTGTGCTGTTGGGAAATGTCAACACCTGTTGATGCTTTATTTTTTTGTTAATTTTGCCACTGTATTGATAAATACCTGGGGTTATGTTTGTTTTGTTCTAAAAGAGACGAAAAGTAATCAGATCTAGGAATTTTTAAAGCTTTTCTGTAGGAAAGGGTATTTTCCTCCCGCCAAGCTATACGAAATACCTCTAGTTTTGTTTTCCCTCCAGCTGCGCTCCATTTTCCGGGCTGCTCTTTTAGAGTGCGAGTGTGCTCATTAACCCACAGTGTTGGACTCTTTTCCTTAATCTTCCTTAAGTGTAAAGGAGCAACTGTATCTAAAGTGCTAGAAAAGAGAGAGTTCATAGTTTCTGTTACATGATCAAGTTGTTCTGAGCTGTTGGATATGCTGAGGAATTGAGATAAATCAGGAAGATTACTTACAAAGCAGTCTTTTGTGGTAGAAGTGATGGTTCTACCATATTAAATAAGAAGGAGTTGAATTTACTGCTTTAACTATATGGAGTTTACACACAATACTAATAATGATCTGATAATCATCGCTTTGCTGCAGAATTTCAGCACCATTAACATCAATTCCATGTGACAGTATTAAATCTAGAGTATGATTTCGACTATGAGTAGGTCCTGAAACGTGTTGTCTAACCCCAATAGAGTTCAGAATGTCTATGAATGCTGATCCTAATGCATCTTTTTCATTATCAACATGGATATTAAAATCACCCACAATTAGGACTCTATCTGCAGCCAGCACTAACTCTGATAGAAAATCAGCAAATTCTTTAATAAAGTCTGTATGGTGCCCTGGTGGCCTGTATACAGTAGCCAGTACAAACGTCACAGGGGATTTTTCATTAATACTTTTTTCTCTAGATAATTTTATATGAAGCACCATTACTTCAAAGGAGTTATACTTAAAGCCTGTCTTCTGAGAAATACTGAGAATATTGTTATAAATTGTAGCAACACCTCCCCCTTTGCCTTTTGGACGCGGCTCATTTTTGTAACAGTAATCTTGGGGGTAGAGACTCGTTTAAAATAATGGATTCATCTGGTTTAGCCATGTTTTCTGTCAACAGAGCAAATCTAGGTTATGATCATTAATCAGATCATTTACAAAAAGTGCTTTTGTAGAAAGGGACCTGATATTCATAAGCCAAGTTTTATCAATTCTTTCTGTGTTTGTCAACATTTTTTATTTGTTGAACATCAATTAAATGGTTACTCATACATAGTTTTTGACGTTTTCTGTATTTTCTAGTTCGAGGAACAGACACAGTCTCTATAGTGTGATATCTAGGTGAAGGAGTCTCTATGTGCTGAGAATTAACTGACTTCTGTGACGTGAGGCGGCTAGCAGATGGTCGGTTTAGCCAGTCTGTCTGCTTCCTGACCTGGGCTCCATATAGTCAAGTATGAACTCTAAGACTATGTGCCAAATTTCTAGAGAGAATAGCGGCACCACCCCAGGAGGGATGAACACCATCTCTTTTCAACAGGTCAGGTCTGCCCCAAAAACTCGTCCAATGTCTATAAAACCTATGTTGTTTTGCGGGCACCACTTAGACATCCAGTCATTAATGATGACAGTCTGCTTATGAATCTCATCACCCCCGGTAAGCAGGGAGGGGGCCAGAGCATATTACAGTGTCTGACATCGTACTTGCAAGTTCACACACCTCTTTAACATTATATTTAGTGATCTCCGACTGGCGAAGTCGAACATCATTAGCCGGCGTGGATAACAATCTTACTGAATTTACGTTTAGCATTAGCCAGCACTTTTAAATTTGCCAAGATGTCAGGCGCTCTGGCTCCCGGTAAAACAATGGACTATGGTGGCTGGTGTCTCTATTTTCACGTTCCGTACAATAGAATCGCCAATAACTAGAGCACTTTCACCAGGTTTCTCAGTGGGTGCATCACTGAGTGGGGAGAACCTGTTTGATGTTCTGATCGAACGGAAGAGCAGTGTTTTGACCCGCGACTAAGCTGCCTCACAGTCACCCAGTTGCCCTGCATGCACAGCTCTACCGGAACCGAACAATGCACAGGAGTCCCTGAGCTAGTCACATCCAAACAGTATCTACAGCCCTCACATTCTTACTGTCCTCAACTAAAGTTTGGATTGCGTGTCTCTAGTTCTAAAACCTTCTCTGTCAGCCTAACTATTTCCCTGCATTTATCACATGTGAATCCCTCATCACCGACAGAGATAGATAAACTGTACATGTGGCAGACTGTGCAAATAACAATAGCAGGAGAAGAAGCCATTACTCACCGTGATTGATGAACGATACCAGCTTAACTTACCACTCCACTTACCACTTACCACTGTTGTTTGATGAACTCGTGAAAAACGGAGCGAGAGAGAAATGAAAATGGAGCGAGAAAAAAGAAAACAAAAAAGAAAACAATAATAGGCGCGAATAACAACGCGAATGGAACCGCGAGTGACAAGCTAACCGGCTAACGAATGCTAACGCGCTGCACTCGCGTTTTTTTAGAAGCGAGCGATCAAATTAGTTTGATAGATAATACCAGAAATATGGTGGGAATTAAGTTATATATTATCACTTTAAACAACAGAGTGAAAGTAAGGTAAAGATTCAATAAAAAAAGCAGAGCTACAATCACAAACTGCACAGCAGCACAACAGACAGAAACAGACTGAAGCAATCAATCCTCAGTCCCCAGACGTTTGCAGACTGTTATAAAAAGAAGAGGGGATGCCACACAGTGGTAAACATGGCCTTGTCCCAACTTTTTTGAGATGTGTTGATGCCAAGAAATTTAAAATCAACTTATTTATTCCCTTAAAATGATACATTTTCTCAGTTTAAACATTTGATATGTCATCTATGTTGTATTCTGAATAAAATATTGAAATTTGAAACTTCCACATCATTGCATTCTGTTTTTATTCAGAATCTGTACAGTGTCCCAACTTTTTTGGAATCGGTTTTGTATTTCAACATGGCATACATGTATGTTTCTGTGTAGGTTTCTGATAAATTAAGCCAAATATTGAATTTGGTCAGTTGTAGCAAAGTGTTATAAATAATATGTGCTATAATATCTGATGATGGGATAATGTTATCTGCCACCACTGTGAAAATTATAACATAAAGTCACACAAATACAGAAACAGATACATATCCATACATTAAATGTTTCCTTTTGGTCAAATAAAGCTATATTGTTACACATGGCATTCAATTACCTCTGAATTTATGTACGATCATTTAGGGGAGCATGTAAAACAAAAATATATAATAATAATACTAACTAACTAGATAAATAAACAAATAAATAATAATAATGATAATAAATAAAGTATTGTTTTAATTAGAAATGTACATATTTCTAAAATCAAGTTTTTTTGTTTATATATATATATATTAAACTTCATTAGGCTATTTGTTAGAAAAAATGGCAAAACTTTAAATGGGTAAAGAAGATATGTTTAAAAAGGACACAATTAGTGATTTAAATTCTGTTTTCAAAGATGTAAATAACTGATTCATCAGATAAATTACAAATTATATAATTTTTGTTTCTAAGCCTAAATTCTTAATGTATGAATTGTGTGCTTCTACTCTGAATACTAATATTAATTTATATGTATTACATATTGCTTCATTCATTTTATCTATTGTCATTATAGAAGATAAATATTGATGCTTCAGCTATATTGACACTTCAAAAATAAATAAAAACACACATACTTAAACTTAAATGTGGGCCTAACATGTAATTTAAACATTAAATCACATCTCGATTTAATAATACAACTCTACAACCCATGGCATTCGTGCCACTAATTAAATGCACCTTTGTTTGTGGAAGCAGCAAAAATGCTTCAACAAGGAATAAACTTCAAATGTTCAACTCTACTGTGGTCTTTTCTGCATTTAGAGTTCACTAGATTCAAAACTAAAGCAGGAGAGCGATTAGCAGATGTCTCGCACGTACGGGTGTTTTCTGTGACGTGGATTCATTGTTTCAAAGTAAATGCAATCTCTCCACAGCTGTAGTCCTTTAGCTGTCTGCCAGCCAGACTTGGCACTGCCTCCCTCTGCAATATCAGTCCGCGCTTGCACAGGTCCATTTAGACAGACTGTGTGAAGCCTCTCCAGACCTCAGAACCAGCGCTCTGAGACTGACCTGGCAACCCGATGCGAGCCGCTCACTCTGCCAATGATGGTCTGGCAACCTGGGGCACATTCAGGCCAAATGTGCTGAAGGTATGGAGATAAGACATTCTCGAACTTACAACCCAAAACATCATCTGTCCTGCAGTATAGTTTATGAAAAGACAACTGATGAAATGTCTCTCGACATGACAGGTCATCCACCGTTCAAAAGACAGAGCTGTTCAGATAACGACATGAAGTTATCGGGGTAGTATCAGCATTGAACAGTACTTGGACAGATTTACACTAAACATAAGTATACTTTGTGATTCATATGCAAAATTGGACTCAATGTGATTCGTAACAATAAGAAGAGTAGTGGGGAGAGAACACAACCCTGAGGAGCTCCAGTGCTGATTGTACAGGTGCTGGATGAGAGTTTCCTCCCCAGCCTCCTTACCTGCTGCCTGTCTGTCAGAAAGCTGTGATTCACTGACAGATGGAGGTGGGGGATGGAGAACTGTGTCAGTTTATTCTGAAGGGTGTCTGGGATGATGGTGTTAAAAGCGGAGTTGAACTCTACAAACAGGATTCTAATACGAGTTACTAGTATAATGAACTTTGTGATTCATATGCAAAATTGACTTAAAATGGCATTTACGAGAGCATTTGTTTGGTTCTTGCTTAAGTTTTTTCAGCAGCAAAGCACAATTTCAGCTAACAGGGAACATTCTGGCAAAGTTTTCTCAAAATTATGAGAAGACGTTCTTCCAGTAACATTAAAAGAAAGTTTGTTCAAAGTTATGTCATGTTTAATAATGTCCTCAAAACTTTTTCACCATGGACTCAATGTGATTGTCCCACTTCAGGTCCTGAGAAATTGTGGTGCCCAGGAATCTGAATGACTCCACTGCAGTCACAGTGCTGTTCATGATGGTGAGTGGGGGGGAGCGGTCGGGTTTCTCCTTAAGTCCACGATCATCTCCACTGTTTTGGAGTCCACAATCATCTCCAAACTTCAGGAGCTTGACGGAGGGGTCTTTAGATGTGCAGTCATTCGTATACAATAAGAAGAGTAGTGGGGAGAGAACACAACCCTGAGGAGCTCCAGTGCTGATTGTACAGGTGCTGGATGAGAGTTTCCCCAGCCTCCTTACCTGCTGCCTGTCTGTCAGAAAGCTGGTGATTCACTGACAGATGGAGGTGGGGATGGAGAACTGTGTCAGTTTATTCTGAAGGGTGTCTGGGATGATGGTGTTAAAAGCGGAGTTGAACTCTACAAACAGGATTCTCACATAAGTCCCTGGTTTGTCCAGATGCTGCAGGATGAAGTGCAGTCCCATGTTGACTGCATCATCCACATACCTGTTTGCTCTGTAGGCAAACTGCAGGGGGTCCAGAAATAATTCAGTGGAGGCCTTCAGATAAGCCAAAACCAGTCTTTCAAATGACAGACTTTAGAGCCACAGGTCTGTAGTCATTAGGTCCAGTAATTTTGGGTTTCTAATTTTGGGGATCTGGCAACCCAGAATCCCCCTGTTACTACGGCCCCGGGGTCAGACTGAATGAGCTGCATTTATCAGTGTCACACAGTCACTCTGACTCATACCGTCACACAACATATGTGGCCTTGCAAGCTGATGTTCTTCATAATCAAACGTTGCATGATTTTAATGGGATCTGCTGAATTTGTAGCTGGTTTTGCTGAAGGTTGTCTGTCCAGATAAACAGATCCATTTTAATCTGTTTCTCTGTGATAATCAAGCGAAATGTTTCAGGACGTTCCTGCACTTCCAGATTAAATTTCCCAAACAAGTTTCAAATTCAATTTATATTGACATTCAGAACAAACCAAGAAACCATTTTCATTTAAAAAAAAACATTTATCATTTATACCATGTAGTCCTTTTTAACTGAATAAATGTAATTCCATAATGAACAGATTTATAATGATAGATAGATAAATGGATGGATGGATGGATGGATGATAGATAGATAGCTAGATAAATAGATCATTGCCATTATTTTTTGATGCAGGAATATCTCACATTAATTTTTTACATTAATTTTTTCCAAATTGATGGAAATTTTATATGCAATTCAAATACATAAATCTTACATGTTGACCTAAATATTATTTGGCATTCAACAATGTCACATTTACTGCATAATAAACCACACTAATACGAGTTACTAGTATAATGAAGGCAGACTTTAACTGAAAGGCTGAGCTGGTGTCTCATGCATTAATAAATAAACGGTTCAATGTTTTTAACCATTGTTGATCAACTGAAAGCTGCATTCAAATAATGGAGTGTCTTTATTGCATATGTGTCCTTATCTTTAGTGTTCTATAACTTTACATTATACTGCCCAAACCTCAGTCATCGATTATGACACTAAATACTCTAAAACATAGACAGAAATGCCTTTTTGTTGCATAAACCTCTGATAAAAGCAGAAACCCATGTAAGGAGCTCGATGCAAACAGCGAGTCCACCATATCCGCCATTCAAAAGACTGTCGCCTTGTACTGGTGCAATGCCGCAATTAAAATAACCAATACTGATATGCTCCATCCTCATAAAACGTATTTTCCGCACGCCAGTTTTGATGAATGGCTGGCCTGTGAGCGGAGCTGAAGCGGGCGCGATGAGTTTCTCCATCTGTATGTGGAGAGGAATGGAGCAGTCATAAATCTGCTGGGGCGGGGGTTTCGCCGGCGGTCAGGACGGATCTGAACCAGCGTGAGAAAAGTCACAACAACAACAGAGCTCATAAAACAGCCCCAGCCGCTTCTTCAGCGCTAATGTGCTCACGTCAGCCGCGCTAGAGATAGATGCGTCTTTGCATTCGAAACGGCTGTGTTTGTGTGTCCGTCAGAGATAAAAACATGCCAGACATCTACTCTCACCTCTGTCCTGTAAATACGGTTCCTGACGATGATCTGAGCATGAACTCATGAAATCAGCTGTGATTAGAGGTCGACCGATGTATCGGGTTTGCCGATTAATCAGCACGACAGTTGATTGTTGGAACTATCGGCAAAAATCCAAACCAATAGATTTCCAGGTTGCGTTGAGAAGGTCTGCTGTCGTTATATGCTGCGAGAGTGGCCTCTAGAGGTGGAATCACCGACAGCTTGTGCTGTTCATCAACAATTACCCCATCAAGCTCAGTCAGAAATTTTGGGGTAATTTTCGACGACCAGGTCACTTTCAAAGACCACATTGCAAAAACTGCTTGATCCTGCAGGTTTGCACTACACAACATCAGAAAGATCAGGCCTTTCCTTACAGAGCATGCAGCTCAAATTCTTGTCCAGGCCCTTGTCATTTCTAGACTGGACTACTGCAATGCTCTTCTAGCTGGACTTCCATCATGCACAATCAAACCTTTACAGATGATTCAGAATGCAGCAGCATGACTGGTCTTCAGCGAACCCAAAAGAGCCCAAATCACACCTCTCTTTATCTCCCTGCACTGGCTCCCGGTTGCAGCTCGCATCGAGTTCAAGACACTGATGCTTGCATATAGAACAACCACAGGCTCAGCACCCTTCTACTTCCACTCACTATTACGAATATACATCCCCTCCAGAAGCCCCTCCTACTTCCACTCACTGATGACAATCTACATCCCCTCCAGAAGCCTGAGATCTGCAAGTGAGCGATGCCTCGTGGTGCCATCACAGAGAGGCACACTATCAACTTCCAGAACGTTTTCATTCACCGTTCCTGGCAGGTGGAATGAACTTTCCACCGCCATCCTGAACGCTGAATCCCTGACAATCTTCAAGCAACACCTGAAAACTCATCTCTTCCGTCATCACTTGAATTCTGCTTCTTCTTCTTCGTAAAAACAAAACAAAAATAAACACCTTTGCTCTCTTTCCCTAACCTCTCCCTGTCTGGCTAGTATTTGCTCTGAACAATGCCTAAAACTTTGTATTACAAGCACTTCTTGGGACTGTTTGCCTTTTTATAATGTATCGCTTAGTGTATTCCTCAATTGTAAGTCACTTTGGATAAAAGCATCTGCTAAATGAATAAATGTAAATGTTGGTTTTGACACGTGGTTCAAATGCAGCCGACAGAAAATCCTTCTGCGCCGCAGAGCACCATTCATACAATGTCCATTAAATTACATTATATGTGTCCCAAATCATTGTTAATGTATGTAACGACTTCACCCTAGGCTCTAAAATAGTGCATTGTGCATTTATTAGCGAAATTTTGTCTTTCTGTGGCTCTAATAAAGTCTGTATGCTTCATTTATTGAGTTATAATACAGCCTAGATCTAGCTTTCTCTTTCTGTTTACTCG
Organism: Ptychobarbus kaznakovi; assembly: GCA_027422405.1. Lineage (NCBI taxonomy): Eukaryota > Metazoa > Chordata > Actinopteri > Cypriniformes > Cyprinidae > Ptychobarbus > Ptychobarbus kaznakovi. The sequence goes on along the minus strand of JAPDDN010000181.1, from coordinate 8,095 downwards.
TTTCTTTTCTTTTAAACACCGAACTTCATCTATGTTAGATTGTTCATTCTTGAAGTAAACGTTTGCCCTTTTGGTGATTAAATAAACCATTTCCGACCGCTGCTCGAGTTGAATGCAATGCGTCCGGTGTGTGTAACTGTGCTTTTGGCCAGGGTGTGACTAGCATATTTTTGTTATTTTGATTATGTAATCATCAAATGCTCTAGAATAGAAACAGTTAACGTGTACACACAGTATACATGTGTATATAATTTCAATGCTATGGCCTTTGTGTAGATATTGATGGCAATCTAGGAGCATGACTGTTAAAATTGTAAAAAGTCCACGTGTTACATTAAGAATAATGAAAGCTGTATAAGTATTGTTCCATGTTAGAGCATGTTAATTTCAACATTTACCATTACTAAAACATTTTTAAATTAAAAAAAAATTCTGTTAGCATTAGTTAATAAACTATGAACTAGTCATCAATATTAACATTAATATTTGTATTATTTTACAAAGTATGGTTCAGTTCTGTTTTTTTATTTTTATAGTAAAGCACTATTTTAGTTTTTGTTCAGTATCCATTTTAAAACTATCGATTGATTAATCAGTACCAGCCAGTGTGGTGCAACCTAGCTATCGGTATCGGTAACATCCACTATCGGTCAAACTCTAATTACGATCTCATTCAAATCCATTTTAGGTGCCTTGTAACTGGTTTGTTTTACATTTGGGGTTTAAAAAACACAATTAATATTCAGTAATATCAGTTTAACTGCACTGGGAATATCAAATGAGAACACAATTTGATCTGAACTGGATAATGGCACTGCTTTACGGCTGAACTGAATTTGTTGCATAATTGATTCACTTATATTAATTAGAATTGATTATTGGATTTAGTTTCTGATGCATGTAGTTTTGATTGTCTGAGAGCTGAGACTCTGCTTCCTCTGCTCTGGACTGAGAGTGGACGGAGCGACTGGACCGCTGTACCGATGGGTCATTTATACACCATTATCTGCACCATTAACTGGCACATTGGCAGCCTCAATGTATTCATCAAAATGACCTTGATTAGCGCCTTTTTCAACACTGATCTGAGAGTGTTTTGTCATTGTAGTTCATTGCAGAATCTTTGGGTTGATCTGCTAGCTTTTCTTCTACATTCAATGTTGATTTTTCAATGTGTAATGGATGCTGTTTGGTTAAAACAACGTTCCGTTCATGATAAAATACACAATTCAATATCATATATGATATGAAACACCTGCTCAACTAGATACTGTTTATCAGTGACGAGCTGACCAGACGTCGTTTCACAGGGCATTTACCTTGTTAGAGAAAATGAGAGATGCTACAATAGCAGACGCTAAATTCTCTGGAGGTCTGCACTGCCATTACAACAAACAAACAAGCAAACAAATACATAAACACATTTTCATTACTAGATAAATTACTATCAAAGAAGCACTTAAAGGTGTATTTTGGATGTTTTCGTTCCACTAGTCTGAAAAAAAGGCAAAAACAAAAAGCCAACAATTAATCCCCAAATATCAAAACTGACATGGTTTCCATGGTTCTCGAACCTTTAGCTATGCTGCTACTTATCTGTGGAATTTACTTCTGCAAGATATTCGTAACAGTGACTCGCTTGCCATTTTTTAAATCTCGTTTAAAGACATATCTTTTTAGGCAGGCTTACCGGTGATCATTTTATGTAATTCCTATTGACAGGAAAGCTATGAATGGGGTTTGAATTTTAATGTTGCTTATAATTGTTTTATGTGTTTTTATTGCATGTAACGTGACCTTGAGTGTCATGTAAGGCGCCCATAAATCAAATATAGTATTATTATTATAATGTCACATATTTTGTGAATTTCATTAATTTTGTACAGTATATGTATTTTAAAATGTTGTATTCATTGTATTGCGGTGGATACTGATATTAAATTAAAAACTAAAAGACATATTTCGAAGTGAAATATGAAACTGCATTTGGGTCCTAATTTGTTCTGAATAATTTTCTAATGTACTCTGTAAATTGCTCAGGTTTTGTAGCAGCGTTAGTGAGTGAAGTGAAGCAGATTTGATGGTCATGTCATGTTTGCCAGCGTGAATGAATTTGCAGATTTTCTCTTGAAACGGGGGCAAAGCCCGTGAGAAAAGCCACGCTGCTTTCAGTTTCTCTGTGCTGCTTTCCCTGTTTCCGAAATGGATGAAAAGAGCATGTCAACCAGCTCTCACAACTCGATTTTCATTTCATGCTCGGCAAAAGGCCTTTCCCTCTCGTGTCCTATTGCTATTGTGATTCTAACATGCTGTGAAGCGCTGACTCAGCGCTAACGTCACACACCGTTAGTTTGCAGCACAATGATGCATATGCGGATATTCTGTGCCTGCAAAGCAGCAATTAAAACCGAGCACCACAATACTGCTTTAGTTACACTCATTTAGTCACTTATTTCACTCATTTCATAAAGGACACAGCAGAGGGATGGCACTGTCCACAAACGCGGGACACTATGGAGTCCCATGACTTTATAAAACACTGGACACCCAAATCCAATTTTTGATTTTTTGGATTTGTTTGGAAAAATATGAAATATATGATAATAACCATAGGAAGAGTAGACCGTTTTCACTTCATTTAAGTGGCGTTCCGTCCATATAAGCTGTGAATGCGCCACATACCAGGCCATCTGAGAGAATGAGTTCATGGCTGTGTACCCAGCATATCTGTTATAAATTACCCTTTTGTGGATTATTAAAAACTGTTTATCATCATTCTCTTCGCATTCGTGCATTTCTCCTGCACTGTGACAGAATACCGGACTGTATAAAGTAAAACGGCGTCTTCCCCTCATGTGATCTTTTCTGTTTTGAAAGTTTTTCCTTTTTGTTATGAACGATCCTGCTGTCTTCATCCTCCTGCTGGAGCAGAGGGACCACTCTCTCGAGGACCACACCGAAGACTTTGTGTTTCTATCCAACTACACGCACTACCCGGTCAACTGCCTTTGCTCATTTTATGATGCTGGACTGAACATGAGAGAAGTCGAGGGTCCTCGGGAGAGCTTTGCCGCCTTTGGGGAGTGGGTGCTGGTGTCCTTTAAATCGCCGCTCACTGTGGAAATTGCGGACAATGACACCAGCCCCACTCCGAGACCCAGTGTCCAGCCTATCATAACCCCCCTTTGCGGAGCCAAAGTCTGAGCCCACTGTTGACAGAGAGCCAGAGCCCGTCGCGACTGACGAGCCATTGCCTGAGAGAGCGACAGAGCCGAGGATAGCCTGGAGCCCGAGCCTGTGACGTCAGACCAGGTGCAAGAGTCTGCAACTGAGCACGCGACGGTGGATTATGCAAGGGCGCGTTAGGGCTTGGAAGAAAGCCCCACCCACTGCACCACTGCTGAGGGTGAGCTGAGGCAAGACTCAGGAGGTTTAATTGACTTTTTTCTGGGTTACCCAGTTTTCCGTCATTATCTTCTTGTCCTGATTTGGCTATGGAGGCCGTGAATGAACTTTCTTCCTGTCCTGAACTATATGTCTGCCCTGAACTGTCTGCCTGTCCGAAAATGACCACGGATGTCGGTCCCCTGTCTACCGCGCTCCGAGTGTTATGATATGCAGTTGCTTTGTGGTGTGTGTAGGCGCCCACCCTCCCTCCCCTGCCTCTTCCTGTTATCCCTGCCTCAGCTCCGCCACCGCTGTCTCCTGGCAGCTCCTCTGCTCACCCTCAGCCCTCCATCTGTGCGGTGAAATCGCTGCGGGTCTGCCAGTCTCCATCTGTGTAGTGGCTGGAGGATCCCTTGTCTCCACCTCCAGCCTGAGTCCCAGACTCCGCCTCGGCCCGTCGAACCAGAGGCTCCACCATGGCTCCTAGCTCCCTCCTCTCTGCCTCTGCCCATCAGTCCACAACCTCTACCTTAGTCTGCCATCGACCATCTACCGTCTCGAGACTCCGACCCTCCGTTTACGCCTCGTCCCTCCGGCTCTGTCAGACTCCTCATTCCCTCCGGCTCCACCTCAGTCTTACGAATCCCTGCCGGCACCATCCATATAAGTTGTGTTCAGTTCAGTGCTTCTTTGTCTGGTCTCGTCTACATTACCTGTGTCTGTATGTGTGTGTGTACCCAGCCTACCTGTCATGGATTACTCTTATGTGGATTATTATGTGTTTATTGTCATTCTCTTCGTATTTATGCACTTCTCCTTCACCATGACATCATAACTGTATATTTTCATGCTTTCTCAAGCAAAGCAAAAGTCCACTGAAAACGTATCTGGTCATATGTTGAAGATATGGCTATGCTATTGTAAAAAACAAAACAAAAGCTTAGACAAATGTACATATATTTTAACTAACAAACATCAGGAAAAAAAGAGGAAACAAAACCTTTGTTTTCCATATGCTTCTTGTGACGCTTTTGAAGTCCTTCTCTGAAATGATTGCTGTTTGAAATGTTACTTGGCAATATTTTATATATATATATATATATATATATATATATATATATATATAAATATAAGTATATTGTGTGTGTGTGTGTTTGCATGGCCTATTATTGAAGTAGTGTCAGTCGGTTGGGCGTTTTAACTCCTAATCACTGGGAATAGAAAAATAATAATGATAAATAAATAAATAATATTCATTCAGTCGATATAGAGACATATAGACCGGGGGAATCCCCCATCTCCCCACCCTCTGAATATTACATCTCATAACGTAACTATTTGTAAAAGTTATTTGGCAGTTTTACTTGGGAAAGCAGCTGTTTCTAGCATTTGAATAACCATGGAAAATCCTCAAACGATAGAAGGATTGGAGATACAAATAAGTATAATACTTATTAAATTGACACCTGCCACAGTGTTGCGCTTTTGGAATGTGTCCTAAAAGCCAATGGGGAGGGGGGGGGGGTCTCAATCTTAGAACTCAGCATACCCATTAAAAAAGTCACTGCTCACCATTGCTTCATGTCAGTGAAAAATATTATTCAGTATCTGAATCTTTTAAAGGAATAGTTTCTTTAAGATAAATTAGCTGAACACGTGTTCACCCTTAGTTCGTCCAACATTAGAATGAGTTTGTTTCTACATCATATTTGGAGAAATGTGTCTCTGCATCAGTGTCTCAGGAATGGATGCTCTGCAGTGAATGGGTGCCGTCAGAATGAGAGTCTGATAAAAACACCACAATAATCCACAGTCCATCAGTTAACATCTGGAGAAGACAAAAGGTGAAACTAATCCAGCATTAAGATGTTTTTAGCTAAAATATGAGTACATAATCCATAACAACGCTTCCACCAGTGAAAAGGTGTTCTGGTCTGAATCAGGAGAAAAAAAACCTTTTTTTTTGGGGGGGGGGGGGGGGGGGGGGGGGCTCAATTATTATTTTAAGATAAACTATTCCTTTATGACACAAAAATAAATAAATAAAGTCTGTGTTTATGACCAAACTAGCTAGTCTTTACTGAGTGACATCTGTTGCCCATTTTGGCATATACTGTATATTCATATGTATTGTTAGAAAACCACACACAAATCAAAAGACTGTATTTCTATCAAAGTTTTTGTTAGCAAAAAAAAAAAAAACTAGGACTGGGAAATAAATTATGCCAGCATAATGTTTAGCATGACCTCCTGAATTTGACGTCTTCGCATGTTCGAGTTAAGCAGCATTTATTGAAAAATAAACAAAAAATGAAATTATGAAACAGTTGCTCTGTTTATTACGCCAAGAGCGAAGATTGTATTGAACGTCAAGAAAAAATTAAACAAATTATTTCTGCGCTTCAAAAATAATCTGACAGCTCCTGCGCTAATGACGGTGTGTGTGTGGCAGTGAACGGAAAGACGCTGAGATCTCGCCGCGAGTCATTAAAAACACGCAAGCCGAGCAATATCAGTGTGTTTCCGCCCTCCGTTCCAGGCATTCGGCTCCCGTTTATTTGCACCCAGCCAAGTTTGGGAAGACGGTCTGTAAAGGAGAGAGATAGCGAGAGAGATTCAGGCAATGAATTTGCTCCTGCTACTTGCACAGGAAGACAAACAAACTCATTCCATACAACTTGACACAGTAGCTCATTATAATCAATATATTTCATTTTACCATAAAATTTTTTGAGTTAAATCGCGTTACACGCTGGCTGTGCTGCTCTGATTACCGCATCTTATCTGCAGCACTGCCTGTTTGTGTTGCCCGAGAGCTGCATTGTTGACACTATTGAAATCTGGCAAAAGCCTGTTCAATCAACTCCACTGTACCATCAAAGAAATGCTCACGTTGCCCTGGGCTCCCATTGTTTATTCTTCATTGTGCGCTTGCATTCAGTCAGAGAACGGTCATTAGACAAGCGCCGGTGGCATGTCGTGCCGTCGAGACGCTATGGGTTTCTGTCTGGAGCGGCGACGCCTTCGGATAACAGCATTCGGCTGATTCATTTTAGACGCAAACCAGACTGACTGCAGATACACACAGCGGAGAACGGGCCAGGATTTGCCGTCATGAAATGGCCGATCTGTGTTCCTGACAGGTCAATATGAATCTCATGTATGAAGTGTGGCATGATTGGGGAGAGAAAGGAATACTCTGAGGAGCAGCACCTTAGCAAACCACACACGGTTGAGATGGAAATAACTGCGCAATTTAAAAGGAAACAGCTCGGCCAAAAATAAACCTTGCATCGTTTACCGACAGGCATGATTATGGCGTAGGCCCTGCAAAAACCCAGAAACACGCGAATTAACCCAAAATTGGAGTTCCGTTTTGTATGTGTGTGTGTGTGTGTGTGTGTGTGTGTGGGTGGGTGTGTGTGCTGTGTGTGATGTGGTGTATGGTTTAAGCCTGGAAACAAGGTCTGTGTTTAACACAGCACATGGATGCTTTCGAATTTCATTGTACATAAAATATCCTTCAAAAATACCATAATAGGCAAAAATGCAATACATGTATTATAAGCATGTCAACACACTTCACTAGAAAGCAGTTTCTGAAATACAGAAAACAGAGCATTTAATCACACTATTGACAGACTGCAGTCTGGAGCTTGATGTCACAGACTCGTCACAAGGATGGTAAGTGTAGAAAGATGACGGCTTCTTCACTGAAACGAGCAGCACTGTGCAGTGTAACGAGGTAAGGGCCCTGGTACGAGCCAGTAACACAGCGTATGACAAATGGCTGCTTAAGAGTGTTTTAAGAGGATTACGGCTGAAACAAGAGGACAAGGAAGAGTGAGAGAGTGAGGACGGTTTTTAGCTCCTGTTGATTTTTCACAACGGCAGACACTTGCTCCTTGATGCTGAATGGAAAGAATCGTCAGTGTCCTGAGCTGTATGCAATTAAACAAACTCAAGACAGTAAAGCTGTATATGGCGTATCACACACACATTTATATATAGATAATGCATCTTGCAAATGTGAGGGCGTCAGTGTACTTACAACCTGGGAAGCCATTAATGAAATGGTTGAAAACATCCTGCTAATGTAGTGTTGGGCGCACAACCGTAATGACGCGACGATATATTTGCTATACTACTGATTCCATTCAGCTTACATATTTAATAATTTACTAAGAATTTAGTAAAATGTAATCAATGTAAAATATAATACATTTTATTTTTGGCAAATTTACTGTTTAAAAATTAAAGCATTGTAGAAAAATGTTTGTTAATAATAATAATAATAATAATGCAATTAGTTCATCCTAATATCTAGGTAAAATAGCAATTGCCACATATCTATTGTGAACTAAATTATGTGACATATATTACATTATTGGCTAATATGTTAAATAATAAAAAATTCATCCAAGCCAACAGAAGCTGAGTTTTACATAAACCCGCTGATGTCGCTAACCATAATGATGAATAAACGCCGGTGGACTCGTTAATAAACAGCGGGATATTGATGTGTCTTCTGATAGCGATGTTCTGATGTTATACTGTGACAACGATCGTTTTTCAAGATTCTGCGATGGACTTATTGATTAGCACTGGGAGAAATATGTCTGTGAAAAACACCAATGACACTCACATGAATCAATGGACGGTCGTAGGTTTTTTTACAATGATCTGCTTCTCCGTATCAGAGAGAAAC